>PVIJ01014606.1:0-39935 GCA_004024925.1 Scalopus aquaticus
CTGCTCTCTAGGCCTGGGCACGCAACAAAACATGTTGGTCAGTCCAGTTTCTCCAGGAGAGTGAGCTGGATCAGGCTTGTGTTCTGAACCTGGCAGCCTGGTTACCGGGGTTCTGACATTTTTGTGGTGTCATCTCAGGGAGGTGAAGTCACTTCCTTGGGTCTACTTACTTGGACTTCCTGCTCAGACAGACACTCCCTTCCCCATAGCTACTTGGGTCACTTCCTGCCCTCCTCACAGTCCTTGGAAGGGGACTGTTGTCATTTGGGTCTCAGGCCCCTGCTGCTGTTGATGAGCCCATCCCGGGACTGCAAGCACCTCACCCAGTCCACCTCTGCTGTGGCCAGGTTGTTTCTTGTGTGCGTCTGCTAATTCTTAGTGGCCTGAGTAACCACCTTTTAGTTCTGCAAGGTCACGTACTGCCTGGTCAATCACCTTTAGGAGCCCAGCCCTACTAGGTGCCTTTCATTTCTAAGCAGATCACTTTGGGGAAGGGACTGCATCACCAGGTATGACCAGGAATGCTCAGAGGGCTGAGGACCGATGCATGACAAAGGACCCCATAAGCTGATCTATGGAATGCCTTGTTGATAGGATTGAATCCTTGGCTGGGGAATTTCAGGCTTGACCTCAATGAGTCATCAACCAGAGAAGATAATCTGGGAGAACAGATCCACACACCCTGATTCTATAGATGATAGGTTACACCTTTTATCTATTTTCCCTTTTCTCCTTTTTTCTTCTTTATGGTTATACTGATGTAATCCCACTTCCCACTTACAACGTATGAAATACCCACCAAAATTAAATAAACGAGAGACTTGCACCGGGACGAGTCACTGTTTCTCTCTCATACTCTGACGCCTCCCCTCCTTTTGAGAACCCCAATCTGGCTGGAGCTGGACTCCGGCAAGTGGCGCCCGAACAAGGACCCATAAGGTAACCCATTTCTTTATTTTCGGGGACGGATAAGCTCTGCTTGTGGTGTTGTGGACCTCATCTGTAAAAGCTGACAGAGAAAGAGAGCAGTAATCCAAAGAACTTGAGAAGCTACCTAAAGGTAGAGGTCATGGGCCATAAGGAGTGGAAGGAAAGATGGCTCTTTATTGATATTGTAACAGGGTGGTCCCCAGGAGTAAGGGTGTATCCCAGGTTCCCTGTCCCACCCAAAGTAGGTTGGAACTGAGCAGGATATAAGAAGCTGAAGAGAGAGACAGAGGAGACACACACAGAAGACACACATAGAGGAGACAGAACACAGAAGACAGGAGAAGATGGAAGAAGGATGGAGAGCCAGAAGAGACCCAAGGAGCAGAGAGACTTGTAAAGAAGCTGCACTGGCCTAGACTGATTGAAATAGATATGGGTGAGAGACGCATGGGGAAGTTAACGATGGCTATGTTGATTTTGGTTTTGATTTTGTTGTGTTCCTCTCAGAATTGTCTGACTGTTTCTCACCCTTTTGGATGGGTCCCTGCCGAAAGGTATTTTGGTTCCTCCCAGAATTGTGTGGCTGTTTCTGACCCTTATGTGTGAGTCCCTGCCAAAAGCTGTTCTAGACTTGTGTGCAGGCTTTCGAGACTTGCTTTGGGCCAATTCCGGAGTTGGATAACATTGGATGCTTGACTTAGAAAATATATTCTTTGTCTTCCCTGTCCTTTCTAGTTGTATTAAAGTCTGTTTCCACAAAAGGTCCTATATGTTCTATATTGATGCGGCGGATGGCAGAACCCATTTAGACCAGGGCAGGTCTGGGGGTTTCGGGGGTGCCCCCTTTCTTGCCCTGTAACAATATTATTAAACAGATGCTTGTAAAAAGAGGAATTAAGACAACTCATGCACAACTAGTTAGCTTTCAAAACTTTGTAGAAACATGCTGTCCTTCGTTACCCCAGGATGGAAGTTTAGATACTTAAGATTTGGTTAAAGTGGGGGATGAAATGAGACTTTATTACTCCCATCATGGGCCTCAAAATGTGCTGGTAGATGCGTTCTCATTATGGAGACTTTTGAGAGATATGGTAGATCCTTTGCCAGAGACGCAGGTTTATGACAAAAGGTTAAAAGAAAAATCTGATGCGGCCGCAAGTGAAAATGCACCTCTCTTAAATAAACCTAGCTCGGAGACATTTATGGCTAAAACATCTGATTTGGAAAATGCAGCCACTGAAACAGGATGAGGGAGAAAATGAGGTAAAAAATAAAGATGCTAGAAAGGAGGCAGTTAAACATCATAATATTAACTGGGATTTCCCAGTTCGTGCCTCAGCCCCAGTGCTGATTCAATTAACTACATGCCCGACCATCAGAAGGGGCCATTAAGAAAAATATCTGCTCAAAAGCCGCCCCCTGTCAAAAGTGTAGGATTTTGGGGGGCAATGCAGGAGGCCATGTGAGATGGGGATTTTACATTCAGATGTTTCCCTTTTATGCATGTCCAGAATACTGGAGACTGCTTTTCCTGTGGTTAAATGGGACATTTTAGCAACAGATGTCCTAATAGACAAAATTTTATATAGACTGCCTCTCATCTTGCTGACAATTTAAACCTTCCGAAAAATACATGCCTGTGATGTAATAAGGGCTTTCACTGGGTCAAGGATTGTAGATCTAGGTATCACAAAGACTGAACTTTGCTGCCACTTAATAGACAAAAGGTAATTACCAATAGTCCTGATTTATCTACTACTAAACCAGAGTGTTCGGGAAACTGGGTACAGGACCCGACCCAGGCCCTTCAAATAACCAGGAATCGGCCTGGAAATAGGCCTACAGACCTGGAGTCTGTGACGGGAATCGGCCTAGAAATAGGCCTACAGACCTGGAGTCTGTGATGGTATCAGCCTGGTGTTAGACCTACAGACCTGGAGTCTGTGACAGAATCTTTCCTATCTCCCTTTTCTTCCTAATCAGCCTGGTAATAGTCCCACAGACCTGGAGTCTGTGACTCTTTTCAATTTAATCTTTCTCTCTTAAAAATATGGGTAATAGTCTCACCCGCTCTCAGAACGATCATAGAAAACAACTAAAAGCTCTTCTACTAACCTAAGGATATGATGTGCCTGATAAAGAGCTCACTCAATTTGTAAAGGCAGTTAGAACCTATTGTTATGAAATTCCTCAGGAAGGAATCTTAAATGTAAAAATTTGGGAAAATTTAGGTAGACACTTACAAAGAGACTTAAAGATAATACCTGTCTCTCATTTTAAAATAATGGAATTTATATAAATCGGCTATTCAGTCACTCGATAAGGAAGTTTTTATGAGTCCAAAAGAACCTTGGCATAACTCAGCCAATGCTTGTCCTTGTCCCTGTCCTGCTCCACCACCATAGTATGGGTACAGCCAAGACCCAAAAGCAGTACTACCACCTCCAGCAGATTTTGAGCCATTCATAGCTATAGGTAGAAAATGCTATTTCCCTGTGTTTTCCTACAAAATGTATATTGGTTGAATAAAAACTCTAAATTGTTAATTGGACATACAAAAGTTAAAATTCTTATCAAACTTAACTAACCTGGTAAAAACTGTAAAGCAGAAATGCAACTCTGAACTAAATTCCAAACCTTAAATTTCTGGTAAGAATCTAGCAACGGCAAATTGCAAAACAAGATCTTAATCTTTTATCCTGTCGTCCCTATAAAATGTCTTATCTCACAAAGTTAGTAGAAACTGCTCATCTTTTCATATTTTGATGGCTTTGGGCTCTACGTCTTTGGTAATGGTTAAAATTGGATTCTATGTAAGGATTTTAGTTTCTATCTCATTAAAAAACCTCGATATGAAAGGATACTAAAACTAAAACCAAAGTTCAAGCCAAAAGGTCACCTTAAAAATACAAGGCTTATTTTACCTAAAGAGATTACCTCTTAAATAAAAAATCAAGAGATCTCTGTGCCTATCCTTGTCTTCTACCTCCAGAGGATTAACTGTAAGTGGCGCCTATATAAATTCTAATACAAAATCCCAAAATTTTGATCATGATCTGAGATTTTGGTAAACAGAAACTGGTTCAAAGTTAATGATTTAATTTTGAGCATATATGTCTTAAGGTTTTAATGTTGGGTATTCAGTTAATGTTGGGTATTAACCTGGTATATGTTAACAAAGATAAATTTGCCTCTTAACGTTTATATCAAAATTTCTCTGGTAAAGTTCCTTTGCAGGAAGACCAATGCACTTATTTTCCCCTTGGAGAAAAAATACTTTGTTTCCCCAGATAAACATTCTAAATAACTTATTTTTTCTTGATGTAGGGAAAATTCATGTGCTCAGTGAAACCTAATCTTGCTCTTTCCTTGCTTGTTTTAAGACACCCCCTATTCTCCTTACAGGAATTATTGGACAACTAAAAGTTACCTGTTTATTTTGCTCTTTCAGCTGCTGTGCTGGATACCCAGGATTGACTCCTACTGGGAAGGCTTATACCCTAAAGTGAACAAGGCTGTGTAACTCTTTTGTGATTAATGAAAACTTTTCCTGTTTCCAAAGTCAGGTTTGTAAGATGTCAATTGAAACCTGTGATTTCTGCCAGCAACATTCCACAATTTTTTTTTTAATTTAAGATTTTTTTTCTGAGCCTATTGAGAAAAAACTGCAGTTGTATAAAATATTCCACGTGGCATAACTAAGAGCTCTGTGTGTGTCTATATGTTGTATGTCTCTATGTCTTCTCCTTGTGCCTGTCTTAGCCTCTAGAGGTTGTAATTTGGTCTTTGATAAACAAACAAACAAAACTCTAAATTAGAGTAAAAATTTTTGTAGTCTGTCATTTGGGTAATCAAAGGAAATTTTATGGAACCTCAGTAGAGCTCCTGAGATACTCCACAAAATTTCTCCCTTTCCTTCTGGGAAATGCATTAGATGAATTTGTCCTGTTTGGTTTACTTGGTAATATAAAAAATTTAAGGGAAGCATTGTCACTTGCAAAAAGGAAAAATTTTGGAAACTTACAAAATCTTTCAGTACCCAATATGAATGTAAATTGTCATCTTTGGTTGTTGTCCTGCAAATATTGTATACTCAAATGGTCTGATCTCTGCAGAAATTATTTCTAAGAGAGTAAAACTTTGGCATGCACACAAAATGTTAACATTGGTTTTCTAAAAGCTACAAAACCTTTCTATATCCGATCTGATATGTATATAAATTGTCAGTTTTGATTTGTTTACCTGCAATATTTTATGTTGATGGTTTGATAACCTCAGAAATTGTTTCTGAAAAAAAAAAATTGTATAAAAAATGTATCAGCTGATTCCAATTGATGGAACTTTCGACAGTAAAAATTTCTTACAAAGGACTAAATGGACTGTTAGAGGTAAACCTGATTTTTTTATAAGTTTTGCTTAATTTTTGCTTTGACTCAAAGTTTTCTTGTTTTGACTAATCAGGATCCATGGCAATATTGCATTTTTCTAAGCATTTTTTAAATTTGTGTTTGCATTTTCTCTCCCCTTGATACCAACATAGTATTAACATAGTATTAATAGTAATTTTTACTGCTCATGGTAGTCTATTTTTGCATAATTTCATTAGGGAATTGTGTTGTCTACAACTTAAGAAATTGGAAACGTGTTTCATTGTACAGCTTTAATTGGAACTCTTCCAGGAAGTCAAATTTGAACTGAATCAAGAAGAGGAAAACCATTTGCTTTGTAGGGTTCCAGAGATCTCCAAAGAAGGTGAGGAAGCTTGCCTCCATTGGCAGGACTGGACGACCCGAAAAAGGAAAAGTCCTGGTAACCTCAAGAAGAGGAAAATCCAGGTGGAGTCTGGTGAGACTGACTTTGTTCCTGAAGCCTGTATGGCCCGGATGTCAATAGTTCGCTCTGATCCTACATGAAGTATTCCAACACAGTCAGATAAAATCACTGCCTTGTGATTTTGTGCAAAAATAGGTAAAATGGTCTTACTGTAGATTAAGCTTGCAAGCATTTTACTGTACTAATGGATATAGTTGGAATCAAGGTGGAGAGAACTTGTTTTTATGTAAGTTAAACCAATTTTAAGATTTTTTTCTTTTTTTCGCTCTTCTTTTTTCTCCTGGTAATTTTGATATTTGCTGTTGGTGAATGCCTCAGAAAGTTTTTGTTATAGACTGAACTATTTCCAACAATGAACATTCATGGACAATACTAGTCATTGTTTACATAATCATTCTGCAATTTGCAAGATAACCTATCAGTTCAAAGGTGTCAAGAAACCACTGATGGACTTTTTCATCCCTACAACACTCTTGCTACTACCAAATACAATCCAAAAGACAGAAACAATCACTGACGGCTCATCACCCGGCATTTCATCCACCTAGACCTCAGCCTTCCCCTCATTCTGCTTTCTCTCTCTCTCTCTCTCTCTCTTTTGTCTTTTTTGTTTGGTTAAACAAGAAGGGGGAATGTGTGGGTCTGCTAATTCTAAGTGGCCTGACTAACCACCATTTAGTTATCTGCAAGCTCTGCTTTTCTTCCCAAGGTCATGTACTGCCTGGTCAATCAGCTTTAGGAGCCCAACCCTACTAGGTGCCTTTCATTTCTAAGCAGATCACTTTGGGGAAGGGACTGCATCATGAGGTATTAGGTATGACCAGGAATGCTCAGAGGGCTGAGGACCGATGCATGACAAAGGACCCCAGAAGCTGATCTATGGAATGCCTTGTTGATAGGATTGAATCCTTGGCTGGGGAATTTCAGGCTTGACCTCAATGAGTCATCAACCAGAGAAGATAATCTGGGAGAGCAGATCCACATGCCCTGATTCTATAGATAATAGGTTACACCTTTTATCTACTTTCACTTTTCTCCTTTTTTCTTCTTTATGGTTATACTGATGTAATCCCACTGCCCACTTACAACGTATAAAAGACCCACCAAAATTAAATAAACGAGAGACTTGCACCAGGATGAGTGACTGTTTCTGCCTCATCATATACCGACGCCTCCCCTCCTTTTGGGAACCCCAGTCTGGCTGGAGCTGGGTTCTGGCAGTTTCTCCTCCCGTGTGCCTGTTCTTCCAAAGGATTAATGCAGTTGAAGTCCCACATGCTCTACTCTGACCATGCCCTTCTGGGCACTCAGTCCCCGAATCAGGTGTTAGGGCCGCGGCCTGCTTAAGTGTTCTGGCTCGCAGTGGTCTCTGGGCTCCCTCCTTGCTCACGTACCTGCGGACTAAGTCTGTGAGGCCAATGCTGGGACTGGTTTTGAATTGGATGATTAGGTCTGCGGGACGGGGTGTCCCCTCCATGAGTGGGCAATGGCAGGGTGGCCACTTTTATCTCCTTCCCTGTCCTGAGTCTTCCCAGCTGTCTCTCCCTTTCACTGTCTTTCTAACTTTGTGTGTCTCCCTCTCTTTGCCTGTCCTCCACTCTTCCTCCCTGACTCCCTCAGCCTCTCTGTTTTTGCCCATGTTGCCTGTCTCTGCTCTTCTGTGCAGCACAGAGTGCTCAGCACCCCTCAGCTGCTGGGACAGTTCCCAGGAGCTGCAATGTTCTTATGAGAACAGGTCAGCAATGCCCGGGTCTTCTGGCTGGTGTAGCAGAGTGCAGAGAGATGAGAGGTCTGCAAAGGTCACGGTGACTGGGAGGGAAATATGTGCACTGGGTGACCCAGTGAGGGTAGGAGGAGTAAGGAAGCTGATGAGTGAGATTGTGTGTGTGAACTAGAATGGCGGGAGTAGCCCTGCTGACTCCATCAGCCTACAGGGCTGAAGGAAAAGATCTGGAAGGCCAAAATCCATCCAGAGCCCCCTGTATTTGGCCATGGAGAGTCATGGAAATCGGAATCCATAGAACCTCTGTCTCTTCACATGCAGTCTAGATGTTATCAAGCCCAGAAGGTGAACAGCAGGCCTTGTGGGAGGCCCAGAACAGCTCTGTGGTGGGGCTGTGCATGCCTCAGCTCAGGGGCACCCATGAGGACTGCTAGACTGCTATGGCCACCTGGAGCCTCTTTGTGGTCGGGCCTAGAGATTTAGGCTCTCTGCAAGGTCTGCCCAACGTGGTTCACTTTTAGTATGAACTGAAGACAGTTGCCATTTGCACTGGCTCAAAATAGTCAAATTATCTGCTGTAATATCTCATTTCCTGAGGTTTACGTTATGACACATAAGCAGACTTCAAGAAATCTGTTCTTGTCAGTGATCATGCGAATTCTAATAGCCGTACATAATCTTATGAACAATAATCTTGACAATGAAACTGCAGAGCTGGACATACCGTCACATCTTTCTTCTTAATATTATAATCCTGAAATGTACACATTTCTGTCTAGATGAAGTTCATGGAATGGACTGTTGTATATGCTAATATAGTTTTTTGATTATCCTGCATGTAATGATAGAAAACTCATCCTCAGCAGGTGGTTTTGCAGGTTTCAGGTCCTGGACTTGTTTCCCCAGCAGGGGTGGTATTAGCTCAAAGACTGGGAGACCTTCAGGACCTTGTTCAGTGTCAATCTGACCCTGTAGGGGAGCACAGAGCTCAGTCCCCTGGGACACCAGCAGGATCCAGGGTATTTTCTGGCTGATCCCCTGGAACCGCAGAGTCAGGAGATGATCGTTGAGCCCCTTCTGAATCTGCATGTCCTCTTGTGTTGACTCAGCATCGTGTCTGGATGCCTGGTGTGCCCCATGAGTTGCAGGGGAGGCCTGAGCACCAGCTGGAGATATAAGGGGAGACACCGTCAGCCACACACCAGGCTGCTCCTTGCCTTCCTAACAGACAACATACCAGAGCTCTGAGTGAAGACCAGCTTGGGCAGTGGCCCCTCAGCTGTTGTCTCCCTGTGTCCAGCAGGCTGAGGTCCTAGGTCAGACTTCTCCTGGTCCAAACCCAGCTCACGTGGTCCCCTCCCGGAGGAATATGTACCTTGCCCACCCCGTTGTGCCTGGGAAGCCCCCGGGCCACTCACCCTTGGGAGGTTCCTCCACAGGGTTCAGGTCCTTCATCCTGGACTTGCATACATGAGCATGGACGTCCTGGGGTCAGCTGGTTTTGGGCCTCGTCTTGCTTTTTGGCAGGATCCCGCACTGCGGACTGGGAGGCGAGTTAGTGATACACTCTCCCTGGGCGTCTTCGTGTTCCTGGTCACCAATCACCTCCTCGGAGCAAACAGATACACTTGTGGGGTGGGATACACTTGGGGCAAATGGGTCGACTGTGGCTCTTGGAATCCCCCCGGCAAGGCTACTACTGGTTGTTACCACCACCCACCACTTGGGTGGGAAAAACTCTTATGGTAACACATATACGCTCTCACTCAAGCAGGAACACATGAGCACACACACTCACATACACACAAACATACAGACTCATAGAAGGACACATAGGATCCCAGGGTTGCAGGGAGCATCAGAGTGGTGGCCTGGCCTATCCCCTCCAGTTTCCCTGCTTACCTCACGAGCAACGCTGGCACATGGCCTTCCAAGTCTACAAAGGCTCCTGATCCGCTTCATGACCTTTCGAGATTTCGGCGTCTTTTCTTCGCGCACACAGCAAAACATGTTTGCCACTCCAGTAGCTCCAAGAAAGTGAGCTGGGTCAGGCTTGTGTTCTGAACCTGGCTGCCTGGTTACCAGGATTCTGAGTTCTGTGTGGTGTCATCTCAGGGAGATGATGTCACTTCCTGGGGTCCACTTACCTTGGCTTCCTGTCAGACAAGGCAGCCCACCCTCCCACTTTTGACTCTTGGTGCACTTCCTACTTGACAGTCCCAGTCCACATCACCACTTCCAGGAAGGCCTCCCAAAGCCCTTGGATAGCGTGATTCTGTCAGGCCTTCAGGTGGGGACATAGGTCGCTGCTTGCTGACCCGTCTCATTCTTCTCTTTACCTCGGTAATTCCCTGGAGATCCTTTGCCTCCAGTTTGCCTGTCTCCTATGGGCCTGGTACATGTAGTGTAGCATCTCTCCCTAGGGAGATCCTGGGATGGGCTTTCTCCTCTCTGATGCCCTTGGAGGGGAGGCTGTTGTTGTCTGCGTCTCAGGCTCACGCTCTTGTGGAGGTCCCATGTGGGGGAGTTCACCACACACACCTCGTGCAAATCTTTTTCCCTCCTGTACGCCTTTTCTCCCAGGAGCGTGGAATCCGGCTGATGTCACCTCCACCTCCTCTGCCTGAGCCCTCCATGGCCCTGTATGAGCCTGAATTGTTTTGCTAAGGCCACAGTCATTGTGTGTGTGCTCACAGAGGTCCCTCAAACTCTTCCCTCATCAAGTACCTGGTGACCCTGCCCTTTTGGCATATCGACATGGGAATGGCACTTACTGGTATGATGAGGGCTGAGTGACGGGCCATCCACTCCAAAGTGAGTATTGCCAATTTGACCACTTTTGTCTCCTTTCCTGTCCTGAATCCTTACCAAGTTGCTCTCTCTGTTTCTTTATGTCTCTCTCTAACTTATTTTCTCCTCTCTATCTCACACTATCTGTGTCACTTTCTTGTGAGAAGGTGTCTCCATGCTCTCTAGTCTCTAGCTTCTTTGCTCTCACTCTGCAAACACTTAAAGAAAGGCCTTGTGAAATCAAAAGTAGATATGGTAGTCTACAATCCTGGAGCAGTCTCATTTGAATTCTACCCTACTGGACCTTGACCATGGACTTGTAGATATCAGAAATATAAGAAAATAATTTTTTGTTGTTTTAACCACAGTGTCTATGGTGTTATTGCAACCTGAGCTTACTAATATAATGACATTGATATTTTTGAAGAGTGCAGACTAGGTACAGTGATAACTTAGTTTTTATATCCATAAAATGTGTGTGTGTACCCAAGAGGTTGCTCCAATTGGTTAGCCAATCATGATGTGGATTTTTCTTAGATGCTAGCAGTGGTATGGTGAGGTAGTTCATATTCAGGATGTGTTTGATGATAGTCTTCCTAATGCTTTGGTATGAGGCTTACAGAAAAGAGAGGAGAAAACATAATATATTCATTCCTTGTTTCGTTGAGTGCCTGTTTTAATCTATTAGAATTCATATTAGAATACAGTTCATAGGAGGATAAGCATTACTAGTGTGTGTCTTAGGGAATTTGAGTTACACTAATTTCTGCTGTAGATATTTTGAGAAACACCCGGTCAGCATTACAACTTCAAAGGGACTACAAAAGCTTGAAATTACAAGCCAATTCATGCTCTAAAGGCAACAAACTCAGAATCAACATGGGAGAAAGTGTTAAGACAGTTAAGTGAATTAGAATAAAGTGTGAGTTAACAACAGGGCTTTCCTCACTGAAGAAAAATTCTCTATAATTAGGGGGTGCTAGGATACTGAAAAATGCTGATCTCAATTACTGAAGCATGCTGTATAATTCTAAGTTACTTGAAATGTAAGCTAATCAAATCTCCCTATTAGAAATCAATTGTTATGCATTAAAAGAAAGTATTGTATCTTTCTTTTGTTTTTCCATAAAAGTTTTAATCAACATAGTTAATTAATATGCACCCAATGCTTATTAATTATTTGCTTTGGGCCTATCATTAGCATATGAGTTGACTATTCAAAACAAAATCCAGTTGTCTTAGTTTGGGATGCTATAACAAAATACTATCATGAGTGTCTTAACCAAAAATTTTCTCATTTTGTCAGTTCTGGAGTCTGTGAAGTCTAAAATCAAGATGCTGGCCTATTTGGCTCTTTGTGAGAACTCATTTCTGGGCTTGTAGATAGTCACCTTTTTGTGTACTTACGTGACTGAGACAAAGCGAGAGCTTCCTTTTATAGGGATTTAAGCTATGAATTTGGCAGGGGCATAAACATTCAGTTCCTAACATAGGTAATTGTGTTTTCTTCCCTGATGGAGCTTAGACTCTCCTGGAAAAAGTATAAATAAAAAATTCTTATGGTTGGTAAATTCTTATGGTTGTTGTGATAAACTGGCAGAATAAGGTCAATAAGAAAGAAAGAAAGGGAGATTCAACTTTAGGTACAATTTTTTTTTTTGGTATATATTTTTATTGTTATTTATGTCTTTTACATTTTGTATTCCCCTTGGGTAACCCACCACCAATTCACCCGTGATCCATCTCTGTGGTCCCTTGTGTTCTTTTCTATTCTATTTTGTGCCCTTATTCTCCCCTCCCCCTCCTCCCCCTCCGAGTGTCTCTCTCCTATTTGGTTTCCTTATAGTCCTGTTATAAGTGAGACCATTTGATATTTTTCTCTTTCTTTCTGGCTTATTTCACTGAGTATGATCCCCTCTAATTCCATCCACGTCGCTGCAAATTGCATGTATTTATCTTCTTTGAATGCTGAGTAGTATTCCATTGTGTATATGTACCACATTTTCTTGGTCCAACCACTATAGAAAGCTGTATGGCGATTCCTCAAACTGCTAAACATGGAGCTTCCATATAACCCAGCAATACAACTTTTGGGAATCTACCCAAAGGACACAAAAACACTAATCTAAAAGGATACATGCACCCATATGTTCATTGCTGCACTGTTCACTATAGCAAAGGTATGGAAGCAACCCAGATGTCCAAAAATAGATGATTGGAACTTTAGGTACAAATTTCAGGAAAGGGTGCCCTAAGGAAATTTTGTTATCTGATGAGTCCCGGAGAGCCAGCCTTGCAGGAGGAGCTGAGCATTCATATTCAGAGAGGGGGAACATCACTTGCTAAGGCCTGAAGGAGGCAAGATCTTGGTGTGTTCTGGGAATGGAAAGAGGTTTTGGTCTAAAGCACAGAGAGGGGGGTTTGCAAGCAACTGGAATCAGACCCAGGATTGGCCAGGGCTTCGCAGGCATTCTGAATGTGAGTAGACATGACTAATCTTGAGTTCTAAAATTTCACTCTGCTTGCTTTGATAGACACCAGAAAATCAAACAAACATGATTAAAATGTTGGCAGAGCAAAATACATAAATACAGTTAATTATTTAGTTCTTGTTTTATTTAACAAACATGGGAAAGATTTTAACAATAGCCAAATACATTTGGAACATTATTTAGCAAGAAGCTACCTGAAAGGTTACATGAGTAATTAATGGGAAAACTTAAAAAAATAAACTCCACTAAAATCTGGGCCTCTAAAAATTGAGGCTCATTTGGGCACAATATACTATCCTCTCTGTTACATCACTGTTGATGGTGTTCTCCCTAAGGTCTAACAAGCTTCTCTAGATGGGCAGGAGGAGACAGGAGTAAAACACTTGTTTTCTCACACATTTAAACACTGGTTTAAATCTCAGGCAAACAGCAGGCTGGGACTTTGCTCTGAGGCACCATCTGTTTTTCTGATTTTGGAAATGATTTAAGAAATTTAAAATACTCCATTTCATCATGTATAAAAAGCCAAGTTGACAGTTCTTTTTTAACCCATGACCAATATATTCCTCAAAGACATACAGTTTCAGTTAAAAGTTGAGGCAGGGAAACAACTCAATAAGGTTGATTCAGACAGGATAGAAAGTTTTGTTTCATAATGAAAATATGCTTGTAAAAATGTTACCGTGTGTGTAGGGGGAGGGGTGTGTGTGTGTGTGTGTGTGTGTGTGTGTGTGTGTAATTTCCTCCTCTAAATATATTTATATTTATCTAATTGAAGGAAGGGCCTTTTTTTTAAAAGTTAAAATATCCATCATATGTGTGTGTGTGTGTGTGTGTGTATGTATGTGTGTGTGTGTGTGTATCTATATTTATTTATGCAATGAAAACTTTCTCTGAAGGATTGTGTCTTGTCAGTTCAACTGTAAATTGGAGTGTGGGAAATTTTCAAATGAATTTGAAAAATGAAAGCCTAACTTTTATTTTTCTCTTAATTTGTTTGGCAAATTGAGGCAGCATAAAAGAAATATAACTACTTTTAAACATAACTGTATCTAAATTATGTTGATTTAACTGGCTAGTGAGTAAGTAAGTAAAATAGCTAGATGTTTTCAGTAGAAAGTATTAGAATATTGCTTCAAGGCCTTTTTCCTTAGGTCTGTTGCATATCATTGCTTTATTGGGGAAAAGAAAAAGGGTTGACATTTTCATATTCTCTATAAAAAATAATAAAATAATGCATGTGATTTAATTTAAAATATTTAAAAAGCTTGACTTCAATAAAAAATTATTTCTTATTAATTTTTAATCACTTTCTTTTTTTCTGCAAATTGGGAACATAATTTGCATTTTAATGCACATCAAATTCCTTAAAACACAGAGTTCTTTAAAACAAATAATGCAGAGGGACAGATGTTGTTTATTTCTACTAAGGACCCAGAAATGAGACAGCTTGAAGATGTGTTTAAACAATCATCAACTAGTCAGTTTAAAATAAAAGACGGGGGGGGGGGAGAATTGGGGCTCAGAACGGGGAAGAGGGGAGCACAGGGGACTGTGGTGACGGTTCACGGGTGAATTGGTGGTGGGAAACCTACGGGGAATACACAATAATGTAAAAGACATAAATGAAAATAACAAACAAACAAACAAATAAAATATGCTTTCTCCCATAGTGTTTTTTCTGCTGTAACTGAAATGGTAAACATAATCAATTTACCAATATTTATAAAATAACTGTTGTGTGCCAAGTGTTGTACTCTATAGTACATGCATTAAATGGCAATGATATAGGTGTTGCTTTGTGAAATTTTCAGTGTTATTGGAATAAAAATACTGGAAACAATTTTAAGAAACTTTTTAATGAAAAAAAGCAAGTTTTTTATTTTCTTATTGTATGCGATTTTTCTTCCTAATTTACAGCTTTATTGAAATATAATTGAAACATAATATAAACTATAAGATTACAAAGTTCATGTATTGGTATGTGTATATATCATGAAACCATCACCAAAATCAAGAGAATAAACATGTTCTCCAATCTAGGAGTCTCCTTTTGTCTTTTTATGATCCCTCTTTCTTGCTAATTCCTGCTCATACCCCAACCCCAGGCAACTACTAACATTTCTGTAAATATATTATAGTCAACACTAGAATTTTTTTTTAAAGATTTATTTATTTATGCATACAAGCTTGGGGTACAAGCCAGAGACGTGGGGCAGCGAGAGGGTTCACCAGAGACAGAGTGGAGAGCAGAACAGGCAGATCGATTGACTGAAGTACACTGCTGAGCGGAGCAGCAGGGGAGACAGGAGAGATCTGTTGGGAATCTCCCCAGCCAGGTGTTGAACTTGCATTGCTGCTGCCGACAGTCCACAGTGTAGCACTTAACCACTGTGCCACCGGGGAGGCCCAACACTAAAATTTCATACCATTTTGCTATGTTTTCTTTTGTATGACTTATTTAATATTTTGGGACTCATCTATTTTGTTTCATATATCAATAGATCGCATAGTTTCATTGTTGTGTATAGTCTAATGTGTGGGATATAGCACAATGTATTTATCCATTTGTCTATAGATAGAGATTTATATTTTCAGCTCATAATGATAATTACCAGCAAAACTTCTATGAATATCAGCATGTAATATTTATGTCCATAAGTCTTTGTATGGATATATGATTTGATTTTCTTGGGTATGTAGCTTAACATGGAATGACTGGTTGATTTGGCAAAAATATATATGCATTTTAAGAGATTGCCAGATTTGGGACTCCCTGGTGGTGTAGAGGTTGCAGCAGTGCTATCAAGCTATCGCTAGCCAAAGCTGCCTGAGTTCTATCCCCAGCCAGGGAGCTAACCCACCTCTGGGTGGCACAGCAGACCTCTCCTGTCTCCCCTCAGCAGTGTGTTTCAGTAGATCTGCATCGTCTGCTCCCCACTCTGTCTCTCATGAATTATCTCACCCCCTCACCTTAGGCCTATACCCCAATTCTTGTATGCATAAATAAATAAAAATTAAAATCTTTTAAAAAATAGATTGCCAGATTTGCTCAGATTTCATGACTTTTTCCCATTTATATCAGCTTATCAGCAGTATATGAGAATTCTAGTTGCTCCACATACTTGTCAACAATTGATACTTGACTCGGCCCGCGAGTCCAGATCAACGCTGCACCTGAGGAGGAAGCAGGGAGCAAGGGACAGGGGTACGCGAGAGAGTGGAGACAAGTCAAGAGGTCTGATCAAGTCTCGTTTATTGTTCCCAGGGGAAGGGTGTAAATAGGGTGAAAATCACGGGGAGGTACCATTAGATAATGCAGGGTGGTCCGAGGTCGGGGATCCAATGAGAGCACAACACGGGAAATAATGGGATGGTCCCGCTGACCTCAGTTTGGGAAGAATGTACATGGAAAGGGAAAACAAAGATCCAAGGTCGTCCTTATCGGAGGCTAACTTTATATGGGCAACTCAGGCAATTAGGGCCGTAACTCACCGCTAGGGGCCATCTTATCAGATGGCTCCCGACAGATACTGTCATTTCTTTTAAATGAGACATCTGAAGGACTTGAATTACAGCTCATTGTGGTTTTAATTGTCATATCCTTAATGGTTAGTGATGCTTGGAATTTTCTATGTGCTTACTGTTTATTATCATAAGTGTCAAATTCAGATCTTTTGCTCAATTTTTAAATTTTTGTTGTTTGCTTTCTTATTGTTATCGCTTTAAAGTTCTTTATGTAGTATGGATATAAATCCTTTATCAAATATGTGATTTTCTAGTCTTTGTCCTTCCTACTTATTCTCTTAGTATCTTTTAAAGACCAGTTGACATTAATTCCAATTATGACCAATTTATCATTTTTTTAATTTTCTGGAATGTCAAAAAATGATTTTTTCATGTTTTTTTTTGCCTTGAGGTTTTATAGTTTTAGTTTTTATTCATAGGCCTATCATCTATTTGAGTAAATTTTTATGTATGTTGTAATTTTAAATTGAAATTCTTCTTTTAAAGTATGGATACATGTGATAATTCTTTCTCCACAGAATTTCCTTTGCATCTATTCCAAGAATCAATTTAATCTGAATTCTATATTCTTTACCAGTGGATTCTTTGCCTATATTGATACCAATATTACAGATTTGATTATAAAGCTCTAATTTAATACCTGATATGAGATAGCAAATCCTTCAATTTTTTTAGGAATTTATTTTCTACTATGACCATTTTTAAATAGATTTTTTATAGTTTTTATAGAAGTTTTAGGTTAATAGCAAAACTGAGGCAGGTATGGAAATTTCCCATTTATTCCTGTCCTCTGAAAGCATAACCTTTCCCATTATTGTAAATTTGTTACAATTGACAAACCTACCAGGATATATCATAATAGCTAAAGTATATAGTTTACATTAGAATTCATTCTTGGTACATTCAATGGTTTGACCAAGTGTATAATGACATATCCGTCATTATGGTATCGTATAGTGTATTTTCACCGCCTTTGTGTTCAGCCTATTCACTCCTCTCCCAGCTTACCTCTTGGAAATTACTGATCTTTTACTGTCTATAGTTTTGCTTTTTTTCAGAATTTCATATACTTGAAATCATAAAGTATATATTCTTTTCAGATTGACTTCTTTCACTTAGCAGTAGGTATTTATGTTTACTCCATGTATGGTTTGATGGCTCGCTTCATTTTAGAGCTGAGTAATATTCTGAATTTATCCATTCAACTTCTGAAGGACTTTTTCGTTGCTTTCAAGTTTGGCCATTTTGAATAAAGCTGCTATAAATATGTACTGGATTATATGGTAACGTTATGATTACTTTAAGAAAGTCTCAAACTGTCTTCCAAATTGACAGTTTGCATTTTGCATTCTGACCAGCAATGAAAGAGTGTTCCTGTTGCTTCACATTCTTGTTAGTATTTAGTGTCAGTGTCTTGTATTTTGGTCATTTTATTTTATTTATTTTTAAAGATTTATTTATGCATACAAGCTGGGGTGCAGGTCAGAGGTGTGGGGTGGTGAGAGGTTTCACCAGACACAGAGTGGGGAGCAGAACAGGCAAATCAACCAAAATACATGAGGGGAGCAGCAGGTGAGGCAGGAGCGGTCTGCCACACCATGTGGTAATCTCCCTTGCTGCGCATCAAACTCATGCCGCAGTTGCCTGCAGTTCCACAGCACAGGTCTTAACCAGTTGCACCACCAAGAAGGCCCCAATGTTGGTCATTTTAATAGAAGTGTTGTGCCATCTCATTTTTGTTTTAATTTATATTTCCCTGATGACATGATAGGGGTCTTTTCATATATTTATATGCCATTTGTGTATCTTCTTTGGTGAGTTGTCTATTCGGGTCTTTAACCCATTTTAAAATCAGATTTTCTTTATGTTGAGTTTTCTATAACTTGGAAAATAGTTTTTGATCAGATGTATCTTTTGCAAATATGTTTTCCCAGTATTTGTCTTGTCTTCTCATTCTCTTGACGTTGTCTTTTACAGAGCATGTTATTAATTTCAGTGAAGTCAAACTTACTAATTATTTCTTTCATGAATTATGCCTTTGGTGTTGTATCTAAAAAAAAAAAAAATCACCATACCCAAGGTCATCTACCTTTTCTCCCTTCTTAACTTTAAGAACTCTTATAGTTTTGGGCCTCCCTGGTGGCGCAGCGGTTGAGCGCCGCACTGTGGAGCTGTCGGCAGCTCGCGATGCGGGTTCGACGCCCAGCCGGGGAGAGTCCCACATGGTGCGGCAGACCTCTCCTGCCTCGCCTGCTGCTACCCTCAGCAGTGTGTCTCTGATCTGCCTGTTGAAAAAAAAAAAAACTCTTGTACTTGGGGTTTGTGGTACATCTTGGATCTGTGGGTTTAGTTTTTTTCAAGCTTAAAAAAAATGGCAATAGTTTCATCAAATTTTTGTTATACCTCTCATTTCTTTCAGGGAACCCAGTGATTTGTGTATTTGGCCACTTGAAGTTGTCCCACAGATGTTGTAATTTTTGGTACTGTGTGCTTCTGGACTATGAATTTCACAAGTGTTTCTTGGTGGGTTGGAGTTGGATACTTACCTTCCCTCCGTCATTTAGACCCTAATAATACTCATGTGGCTAGGATTTGTTGACTGCCTTCACCTGAGTGCATTCCTTAAGAGAGCCCTGGTATATTTCAAAATGGTTTCTTGCTCTTTCTGCCTGCCAGGAGCATGAGGGGATTTTTGTCAAATATTTACTGTGATAACCTACTACAGCTCCAGGCTACTGGAGGTAAGTAATGTTTTATATTATTGAGTGAAGGACATTTTTATATTCTATAAATATCCGTAACTCTTCCTCTGGTTTAACGGAATGATTTCTGTTGAGTCTTGTTTTGAAACTTAGATGGGTTGTTCAAGTAGAATTGGAGCTAACATTGATGTTTAAACACTAGTGTTCCTAGTGTTTTTGTCATACTAGTAAGACAGAACTTTTTTTTTTTGAGTAGTGTACTTGATGTCACTTTAAAAGAATACATAAAAATATTCAAAATAGGGAAAAGTCCACGGTCTCAGTTAACCATTACAATAACATTTAGAATACTTCAGTTTTGTGCCTTGCTTGTCACTAACATGTTAACTTCGCTAAAAACCCTTAAATAAATCTCAGCATTCTGGCTGAGTTTCTATTGACAGATGAATCACAAAGCTACAAATCATACCACCTACTCCACCTGAATGGCACCAGCACAGTAACTGTGAGCTTGCAAAAAATGTGAGGAGAAAAAAACAACTAAATATTACATGGGAACCTAAACAGGTATATTGACCAGCCTAGATTCATCTTCTTCTAACTTTAGATACTCTTACAAAAACCTCTACCCCATGCTCAAGAGGGGAGATGGGGTCTTGTTAGGATGCAATTCCTCCATTTCCTCAGAATACAGATTTTCTGAATAAACCTTGCCCTATTAACCTAGTTCTTTGTCTCATGTTTGCCTTGTAAGTGACAGGTGGATGAGCTTGGTGTCTCAGCAACAATTTGAGTTTTTTCACTTAGCTGTTAGGAACTGTAACTATTCTTGCACTAATTTTGTGATTTTTCAGTAGATTTGTACATGGTTTCCATCCCTATTCTTGGTTTCAGTGGAAACTTTTGCCCTTCTCTTTCCTGAGAAATATTTGTCTTTACAAGTTTCCCTCTCTGTTTGAAGTAGTTGCCGAACAATGTCCGTGAAACTATGGCTCCAATGGAACTTTTAAAGTCTGTCCTCACCTAAGCTATGCCTGAAAATTACGACAAATTCCAGGTTCTGTGCCTTGATTTTTGGTTACTCAAGAGTTTACACCTGACACTCTTATTAACTGGCCAACACCCCTTATTTAGGTGTGTGTCTTGTGTTAATCCAGATGCTTCTCCTTCTGATCTTCCATGTTTTAGCTTCTGCTGATTTACATAGATCTAATCCCATCTGGCATCTATAAAATACAGTGAATTAAGATTTTTGCTTTTCTTCTGGTAGGGACAACTCCAAAACTTTTTAATAAATATTTCCACATGACAATATGACTCAAAATTCAAAATTAAATATTCTGTATTACAGCTGTATGCAATTTTGCCAAATTTTAATCCTGAGAGCACTTGAATATTCTGGTCTATTAATTTTATATTAATCACATTAGGAAAACATGAGTTAGTTGAAAGTATCTGTAATAAAACTCCAATCTTGTAGGGTTCTAGAATCTGCTGGGCTCATTAGAACATAAAATGAGAAATCAGAAGAATGTTTAAGATGAATGATTAACTTGTAATTCCTTAAAAAGACTATGTATGGAAATAATTAGTTGCTTTTATAATATATATAATGCAAATATATAAAATATTAATTGCAAAATATATTTGCATTTAGGAGAGCTGAGATTATACTGTATTGCATAGTGCAGTGTTACCTTATTGGAGAAGTTCCATATACTTTATTCTAGAGATTTAATGATCAGGAGCAATTTTCTTATTTAGTATTCATCATTGTTAGAATAAAAGTACAGTTTCTTTTCAATAGATAATCTATAAGAGTGCTTTGTTCAACAATTTGTGATTCTCATTATTATATTTCAGAACTAAGCACCTTTCCAATGCTGCATATACTTGAAAAGTTTTTGGAGTCTTAATTTCTTATGCAATGATAAAGCACCATATATGTTTGTTATAATTTAAGCAAAACCTAGTGTTCAAGAAGGGGCCAGATTGAGTAAGCACATTTATTGTTAATGCACTCTTTTTTCTTTGCACTTAAAAATGTACTAAAGATTAATCCTTCCCACCCACTACTTCTTGGAAACTTCAGAGGTCTACGTTAGTGAGAACACTTCACATGGTAGGCACATGCACTGTAGGGCTTTTAGAGTCTTAGAAAAACCAACCCAAACCGCATCACATCCTGGTATTTAAACTAACATGTTAACCTTATGACAAGTTGATGGTATCTAGGTAAAATGATTCTATATTAAGAAAAAACTCTTGTGAAGCTGGAATGATGTTTGATTGCTTTGAGCTGTTTATTCTATAATCCAAAGCCAGAGAGAACTGCTTACTCCCTCAGGGAAAACAACTCCACAGCAACTCATTTTACACCAAAACGATTAACTGAACTTAATTGGGCATAGCATTTAATAAAAAAGGGACTCCTTTGGGAAAAACAATTTTTTATGTGTCTGTAACTGCACTGCATAAAATTGCTGTTGATTCACACATGGGTGTTTCAGAAACAAGTTTATAAAAGACCCTAGAAGCCAATAGAATTTTTCCATCATGTTTATCAAATTATTGATTAGAAAATGACCTCAGTTTCTCTTTCTATATGTTTATATGAGACTACATCTCCTGACCAGTGATTCATCATGAATAGAATAAATAATTTTTTTGAAATTAAGTCTTCCTCATTGAAGTAGATCAAATGGAGGCAGGCATTTCAAGTTTTATCTTCTGTGATATAGACAATATCTGTCTTTTATCTGAAAAAAATTATTTAAAAATAAATTGACATAAAGTTGCACTATAGATTGTAATACATTTTATTGTTGTTCTTCAAAATATTATCTTGCTTGTCCATTAAAATTTAAAATACAATATTTTGCCCAGGTTTATGGTATACATCTTCTCTGACAGAGATAAACATGTCTACCAATAAATTGCACAGAACTTCCAATGTATGCATCCTTTGCACAGTATTATGCTTTAGCTTAGTAATACATATTAAATAATATTGATCATTACATAGCCCCCCAAAACTCATAAATTCTGAGAAAAAGATTAAAATTTAAAAAAAATCATTATTTTAGTGTCAATGAAGGAATAGTGTGCATAAATAAGAAACATGAAAATATGCTTTTTACTATAGTTGAGTAATCTGGAAAAGAGGAGGTTTTCATTTTGGTTACCTTTTTGTAAAACTTAGTAGTTTCATAAAATTTTGAAATGCTGTGTCAGGACATTTTGCATAAATATTTGTACAATTCTTGGGCCTCCCCGGTGGCGCAGCAGTTAAGTGCTGAGCTGTGGAGCTGTCGGCAGCGACGACGTGAGTTCGACGCCCGGCCAGGGAGAATCCCACATGGTGCGGCAGACCTCTCCTGCCTCGCCCACTGCTCCCCTCGGCAGTGTATTTCTGATCTGCCTGTTCTGCTCCCCGCTCTGGCTCTGGTGAACCCTCTCACCGCCCCATGCCTCTGGCCTGTACCCCAGCTTGTATGCATAAATAAAAAAAATAAATAAATCTTTAAAAAAAAAATTTTGTACAATTCTTTTTTTTTTTTTTTAAAGATTTATTTATTTTATACATACAAGCTGGGGTACAGGCCAGAGGCGTGGGGCGGCGAGAGGGTTCACAGAGACAGAGTGGGGAGCAGAACAGGCAGATCAGAAGTACACTGCTGAGGGGAGCAGCGGGCGAGGCAGGAGAGGTCTGCCACGCCATGTGGGATTCTCCCCGGCCGGGCGTCGAACTCGCATCGTGCGCGCTGCCGACAGCTCCACAGCGCAGCGCTCAACCGCTGCACCACCAGGGAGGCCCTGTACAATTCTTAAAGAACTAAAATGTTTCTCACAGAAAACATTTCTGTCACAGGTAAGAACATTCTAAAATAATCTGTTTTAATGTAAATTTAAAAATAAGATGTAGGGTGTTCTGCTGCTTTGTATTCAATTATAAGTTTGAGTGCCTTGAAATTGCGTCTTACCAACTCCAGTTGTCAAAAAAATCTCCCTTGAACCATAGGATTCTTTAACTGTGGTTAAAAATTAAAGCTTGAATTCTGAATGAGAGCATAAGCATAATGAAATAAAACACTTCAGTTTATGCTTAAATATGTATAGGTCTGGTGAGGTCAAATGATGTGCTCATAATCAAATTCATAAAACCTGGAAAGTATTTGTAAGTAGCTAAAAAATAATTACTCTTTAACTGGTCCTTCTGTAGAATCTGGTTTTGTATTGCACTGTGATTATGATAATCATTTCTGGAGTAAGATTCCAGTTCCAGCTTGCCTACTTATAAATTATGTGACCTAGAATAAGTTAATTAACCACTGTGTACCTGCTTCCTTACCCATAATATGGGAATAAAGCCGTATTTACTTCCTAGGATTGTTATGAAGTTTAAATGACTTAAGACCGTTTTGAATCATATCTAGAATGGAAATAGTACATTTAGTTGGATGACCCCAGGACATGTGAATAACAGTCCTCTACCTTTCATGATGGCAAAGCTCTTCTAAAGGTTTCCTTTGTGTCACAAAAATAAATATTCAAAGCAGTTTTACTTTCACCATGGCACAAACAAACCTTTGGAATACTACTCCACAAGTAGAAACAGAGTATTGATACACACAGCAACTTGATAGGATGCCTACTTTCAATATTATGTTGTTCCAGTTTTTTTTTTTTTTAAATCATATTGTCTGTGACATGAGGAAACTTTCTGTTGAACTCATGAAGCCATTTTGGACTCTAAGCTTAAATGACAGAGGTCTCTGCTTACTGTGTCTCAACTTAATAATTTCTTATGTGTCTAGCCCCTACAGGGCTTTATCTGTTAAGCAGAATCAATCAACTGGTGATAATTCTTAGTTCCTTTCAACTTAGAATTTATTTTTGGCATTAATTTTAACTCTACTTGAAATGAAAAATCTATATGATTTAAGAATTTGATTTAGCAATGTTTTTTGTATATAAGGATCACAAAAATCTAGATGAAGAGATGACTGTCACAAGATTATGAGAGCTCATAGAGGCAAGCCAGGGAGGCAAGCATTGATGAGTAAAGGGTGAAGTTCACTTGGAAAGATAGAGGAATGGTTTTTCTCTCTTTTGTTATGTTTGCTTTTCTCTGACTATCTACCCTGTTCTTGTGGAGCTGAGAATACCGCAACGTTATTAAAATCATCTAGGCTTTTGCATGTCAAACTATTTGATTTCTTCTATATCAAGTTGTCCCAGGATTCTAAAAAGCTCCTACCATGTTCGGGAATTTTCAGGTCTCAGTAGCAGAGGAAACAATTCCCTTTCTTCTAGTCTTCCTATGCCTCAAAAAATGTTTTGGTACCACATGAAAATAACATGGAATTTATATTCCATTTAAATAGCTATAGAGGAAAGATTTTCTAACTATCTTTTAATGTTAACCAGTGCTTCTGTGATGTTGTTTATTCATGTATGACAGACATATTCCTATGTCATCTTCTCCATCATTGGGAAGTATGTTATAGGTAGAAAATGTGAATGTTGATATCAGACTTAATCCAAATCCTGGCTACACAAATCCTAGTTATATGACTTTAGGGAAATTACTTTATTACTCTATCTGTGTTTCCTCATTTGTAAAATTGGGTAATAATGACAGCTCTCTTTGTTGGACTATTATGAGGATTATATTTTATTTAGACTATATGAAATCTATATTATACATTATACTCCATTTAGAGTATATATATATATATATATATATACATATGTACATATTTATAAACCATTTAAAAACAGTTCCCAGCACTCAGTAAGCTTTCAATAGATACTAGCTGCCATTTGCCTTTTTTAAAACATCTGTTCAATTACTAGTTAAATAAGTGTGAGTTATCTTTTGCTTCATTACAAATCACATGAAGTTTAGTGGTATGAAACAGCAGCAATCATTTATTACTTTTTCTCACTGTTCTGGGATTAACTGGTTTTAGCTAGTTGATTTCTGTTCAGGATTTCTATTAAGGTTGCTGGTGGATATAGCCTGAAGTCATCTCAAAGGCTTCTTTTCTGACTAGCGGAAGAAGCTGGTGGCTGATACTTGGGATCTCATCAGAAGGTGTGTAGAATATCCACATGTGGTGTCCAGATGCAGCCTGCATCTCTCATGGCATGGTGGCTGGGTTCTAGTGGCACACTTCCAAGAGTAAATGCTGGTAGGGAGCTGTATTTTACTTTCTAATTCAATCTTATCTTAGAGTCAGGTTAAGATGAGTCCAGAGTCAAGGAGAGGGGTATAAGAATTCTCGTCTTGAGGGACAGGGAGTCAAGGAATGTGTGGGTATGTTTTAAAACCATCATACCAACTAAAAGTCACTGAGGAAAAGTGCTAAAAATTAAATTTACTATAAGTTTCTCAACTTTTTTCAGCTCTCACAGAATATTTGAATTACAGTATATGGGCAAACACTTCTTACTACCTCCTCCATCCCACCCCAAATAAGAGGAGAAAGGTCTACAGCATACTGATCTAATCTAGGTTTCATAATGGCCCATTTGGATTTGTATATGATTAAAATTCATTGGAGACCTATAATATCAAGTGTTGTACCTCTGAAATAGGTCTATCCTGGTCATGATGCTATAGCCAATTTAGCTATGATACAGTGTCAAGTTGTTTATTATAATTAACTATGTTCTAATATACAAAAATAACTTTAAAGCAATGCTTATTATGACTAACATTAGTAAGCTTTAAATAAAGGTAATAGTATTGATAGTGTGGACATGCCTTATGCAATCAGTTAAAGGTCCTAAGACCAAAAGAATGAGTATTCCCAGAGGGAATAAATTTTGTTTTAGGACTGTACTATAAAAATTTTGCTGTGTTTACAAACCAGCTGACCTCCCTTACAAATTTCAGACTTGCACACTTTCCACAATTGTGTGAGTCAAGTCCATTAAAACAAGTATCTTAAGACACATTTTCATATATCCTATTGGTTCTGTTTTTCCAGAAAACTGATACAAGTACTAGTTAGAATTTTATTATTGTGATTTTTATGTCTTTAAGAAAATGATAGAGATATTGTTTGTAGGGAATTTTATATTCTGTAGAACTAGCCCTATGAATATTTATTGAATGAATCAATGAAAATGGGTGACACTTTCCCCATAACTTATAATGCTCTTTATTTCATTAGTCTTCTCTGATAGCTAAAGAACCTGAGGGTCAGCTTAGTTTTTCTAAGGCAACACAAAGTCATTTATATGTTAATTTAAATTTAGACTTTATCATTTTAGTGAATAAGACCAGATATAGGAACTAGGTTAAAAATAACTCGTTTTGCTCTGAAAACTGAACTTGAAATATTTAAAAATGCAAGCAGGTTCTTTATTTTATGCCTCAATGTACCCCATTTATTAGCATGTTATACTATACAGAAGTATATACTAGCTCCAATTTATATGTATGACCAGCGTCAAAAGTTAAGAGTATTTAGATATTGCACAGTAGATAATTTAAACTGATCACTGTCTTCAAATGAGGTTTGGTTATCTCTATATTGAATAGATTTTACTTTTTTACTCCTAACTTAACTTCCTAACTTAAATTTTGTTGTCTGTTTCATGCATTTAATTTTGATGTAAACTGAAAAAATGATGGTTATTTGAGGTTAAACAGTCTAAAATTTTAAGAACTCAGGCTATGAAATGAGAAATTTAATCTGCTTCCATGTTTATTCTTATAGTTTGTAATTCAGATTGGACAAATCGTGACACATACTTTCTACATCTTTTTTTTCACCTATACACCCAACATCTGATGTAGTCTTTGTATCTATAGCCTAGATAGATATATCTAATACATACCTATTGTCCATATTACCTATATCTTAATGACTTCATAGTCCCTTAGTAGTTCTTTATGCAAGAAAACAACTACTTAATTCAAAATTTTAAGAACAAAATTTAAGTATAATTACCAAAAGCTGAGTTTCTAGATTTCTGACTCTCAAGACTATTGGAATTCTTAGTTTCTAACACAATAACTCCTGAGTTTTCCAGATTTTTTTTTATTTCTGAACTACCCCGTTTCTTTTTTTTTTTTTTTAACCTACTTTAGCTTTTGCAAGGTGTAATTGTTCCCCCTGTGTGTGGGCAAGATAAGTTCCATCACAGAGAGGAAAAACAGATATAAACAAATATTATTTTGTCCTATCCATATTTGTATTCTCTTTCCCCACCCCCCATGTAATTGCTTAACTTTCAAAAAAATACATTGATTTTACACACAAACATACACAGTCTTTCAGAGGGCTAATCCGTGCCCTCCCCCCACCCCCAAGATTGCTATGGCTGCTTAAGGTCTTTTGTAATTCTACATGAATTTAGGATTATATTTTTATTTCTGTAAAGAATACCCCCATTTGATAGGGTTAGCGCTGGATTTATAGATCACTTTGGGTAATATGGACATCTTAACAATATTATTTCTAACCCTAGAAATATTATTTCTAACCCATATTATTTCTAATTATTTCTTATTGTCCTATTTATTTGTAAAGAAAGGTTGACTTTTTTCTCGCATTTATTTTTGTGTGTATATGTCCTTTTGTGACATATTCAGATTGTTTCCCACTTTTTTCTGCCATTTATAATAACTTATATGAGTTCTGTACATATGGAATCTTTTAACATTTTATGCAGAAAATAGTTTCTTGCAGAAAATAGTATTTATTGATTTGTGGTATTAATAACTGGGAAAAGAAGTACTTAATAATTGGTGTTCATAATTTTGGTAGAAGTGTTTGACAGAAGAGGCATAGAATGGGTGTTAAACTTTTTCTGCATATATTCAGACAAGACCAATTCAATTCAAGAGGAATTCTAAGTGAAAACGATTCATGAAAGAATTAAAAAGAAATCATAGGATAATACTGCTGATCTAAAACTGGTTAAAACCTTTTCATACATCACAATGAAATAAATTAGTAAAGGACGAAATAAGATTTGGCTACATCAAAAAAAATTTAAAAATAGGGCCTCCCTGGTGGCGCAGCGGTTAAGCACTGCTCTGTGGAGCTGTCGGCAGCAGCGACGCGAGTTCGACGCCCAGCCAGGGAGATTCCCACATGGTGCGGCAGACCTCTCCTGCCTCGCCCGCTGCTCCCCTCAGCAGTGTATTTCCTTCGATCTGCCTGTGCTGCTCCCCACTCCGTCTCTGGTGAACCCTCTCGCCACCCCACGCCTCTGGCCTGTACCCCAGCTTGTATGCATAAATAAAACAAAAAAAATTTAAAAATAGGTGTGTTGTCTTTAAAAAATATTTTCAAGACAAAATGATTTCTCTTAAATATAAGGTCATAATAGTATAAATGGAGCCAAACAATATAAAGATACTATCTGAATTTTTTTGTATAGTCAATACCTACTTTAACCTGTCATTCAAAAATACAGAATTTTTTTGTATAAATATGATTTAAGTACAATTGAAATTTCATATATAACAATGATAATCCTTTTGAAATTTTGTATTTTGGTGATGTTTAATTAAAGATATTGTCTTTCTAACTGGGAGAAATCAATTTTTTTTTAAGATTTATTTCTGCATACAAGTTGGGGTAAAGGCCAGAGGCGTGGGACAGCAGAGGGTTCACCAGAAACAGAGTGGGGAGCAAAACAGGCAGATCGATGGAAATACACTGCTGAGGGGAGCAGTGGACAAGGCAGAAGAGAGGTCTGCAGCGCCATGTAGGAATCTCCCTGGTGGAACTCGCATGCTGCTGCTGACAGCTCCATAGTGCAGCGCTTAACCGTTGCACCCCCAGGGAGGCCCAAGAAATCTACTTTTAAAGAGTCCTTTTGTGTAGTCTTTAATATGCTGAAACTCATCGTAATTACCTACCATGGAGACCACATTTATATCACCCTGATAACTGATGACTGCAGCTACAATTCTTTCTTATGCCCCAGACTGGTGTTACTAATTGTATAGAAGAACACCCTTGCTGGATTTCAGATTGTAAATCAGTATATCCCAAACCTGAGGAATAGTCTCCCTTTCTAACCTGCTCATTAGGTATTCCCTCTCTTTATGACACCGTTGATTACCTAGGCTCCTATTCTTGATGTTCCTTTCCTTTGTCTCCATTGGCACAGCACAGAATTTGATTATGTTCCAATAATCATTTGTGGTTCCACTTTGGAAATCTCTCTAGTTCTTTCCTTCTCTTTTAAATAATATTTCTCTAGTGCATCTCTTTCTCAATGATCACCTCACTTTTCCAAGAACTTGCTAATTTGTCCTTTTATCTCTTCTCCCACCTTAGAAAACCGAGCTAGATGCTAATGGAAAAAAAAAAAAATCTGCGAAGAAACCCTCCTTGTATGTTCTGGAACATTCACAACTATGAAAAGAACTTTAAGAAAATGTGTTTCTTATGCTTCTTATTTTAACCTTTCTTCATATTCCCTCACACATTTTTTTTTTTAATCTTAGAAATTGAACATGTTTCCTTAAGCAGAAGTAATTCTGCCAAATAAGATTATAAAGGAGTGATTGGGTGTTCTTCATGATTGTGGGGGAAGGACTGGAAAAGAGGAATGTGAAAAGAGAGTTAATTAGCATTCACTCCTTTCTTCCACCCCCTGCCCAGTTTTCTCTCAACTCCCTCTTCTTGTTAGTGTTACTTTTAGCTCTTTAGATTGGGGAGCATGGTTGCCCCTACTCAGCACACTGGCAGAATTTACCGATTACACAAAATTAATTATACAATTAATTTAAGCCGCATCTAACCAAATATGAGTCAAACACTGAGTGGATTACTAAAATCAAGAAAATCTTTGTAATTTACTTGTAAATTGTGTCTTTCTTCATCTTAAGTTTACCTTGGTCAACCACTACACATATCACTTTCCTTAAGTAATGTTTTCTTTCTCAAAGTGAGGAACAATTGCATTATTCAGAAAACAGATCATTTTTGATATTGATTGTTGAATTCATCATGTAGTAAATTTTGGGACAGATGTCAAATAAAAGCTAATGAAAATTAGTGAGGTTAGTGCTTGAAGGAAAAGAAATTCTTAGTTTATCTCTGTCAACCTGTGATGATTTTGTAGTGAAATTACCAGAAGAGCAAAGAGGGGAGTATGTATTTAAATATAAGTCAGTTTTTCAAATAAATTTTCTCAATTCTTAAATTCTTTGATTTATAAGTGTATTAAATTCTTCATAAATTAGCAAGACTGATAGTTTGTAATATAGATATAATTAATGTAAAATGATTAACAGTTCTCATTTATGATGCTTGAGATTTTTCTGTATGAAACAGAAGATAATGCTCATTTTGATAAACATTTCTTTTAACAAAAATAAAATTAACATGAGTTTGTGGAATTTTAATAAGATCGAAAGTCTGGTCTTTCATATGCACATATTTATTTGACAATAAAAGTGAAACTGCTTCAGAATACAGTTTTCAATTAATAGACTGATATTTAAGTATTTTTGCTTATGTTTAAAAATTATATTTCTTTATGGTAGAAATATATTTCTAAACTATAAAGCATTGAGGAACTTACAGCACTCTCTCTGTAAAGTGTTTTAAATAGAGGTCTCCTCTCTGTAATAACTGATCTTTGGTGTGTTCTTAGAATAAACAAAGTTGTTCCTTACATTTGTTCTTTGAGTCTCATATACTTATCACCATTGTATCAGAGTTTAATTTCCTCTGTGCCCTATAGTTAAACAAAACAAAAAAAAAATGAGGAGAAACCAAAAACCATGTAGAAGAAATAATTTTTCTTTTCCTTCTTCATATATACAGAATTGTGGGGGTTCGTTCAGAAGCCTGATGGAAAATTCAGTATATAAGAGAGGATTTACAAAGAAAAGAATTAAAACACTGTAAATAACTATTATTTATTGTGAACCAGCTATGTCCACTAGCACCATGTTAAATGCTTTTTAAACAATGTCTGAATTAATCCTCACACAGCTCTTTTCAGTGCATAATTAAAAAAAATTGATTATCTGGCATGCACTACAACAACTATACCATACATGTAAATGATTTATTTAATTGTACTTAAAGCAGTTATTAAATACCTCTGTGTACTAGATGCTAGGGCTAGAAGGTTATTCTTCAATGGTCCCCTGATTCTTGAGAAGAAAAGATCCTAAGGAAAATGCTGTTGGTTGAATGTAAGCAAATTGCCTTAAAAATAGGCAAGGAATAAAAGCACATCTTGACAAACTGGCTAATTCTTTTCAACGCCTACCCTTGTCTTTGCTCATCTCCTGCTCTATACTCTCTCAACTGGTCTCAGTGTAGAACACCATCCGCTACCTTTCTTCCTCCCAGTATCTTCGTCAAGATGTCTGGTCCATGTCCTATTCTATCAGAGCTCTTCTATCCACCATTAACTGTGATAATGAACTAATTGAATAAACTAATCCTTAACTTTTGTGTTAATAAAAAAAAGCTTATAAGGTATTCCAGGTATTTTGTAACATTTTCACTGAGCTCCTCTTATGATAAAATATTAAAGCACTTTTAGAAACTTAGAAATTGTGGAGAACAATTTGGGCACAGGGTTTAAAGGGCATTTAGTTTTCACCAGAGTGTATTCACTTGTCAATCTTCCATTTGATTTTTTTTCCTTCATTTTACATGTACAACACCTCCCTGAGGCAAAGTCAGTTTAAGCTGCTGTGGATACAGTGGAAAATAAAACAGTACAACCCTTATACAGGCTCTACCTAAGTCTGTTCCATGCCTCCGGATATGCTAGGATCTGTGACATGTCCTTAGATGTGAATAAGATAAAGACTATGCCCAGTGAATTTGCAGAGTCAGAAGGCATAACTATTTTTATTTTATTTATTGCAATTTTTTAAATTTAGTTTTATTGTCTTGTAGACTTGGTCATGTATGGGATGGACACTGGGTTCTACCTGCTCGTTAACAAAGTAAGTGGAGTTGAAGCTGCTGAAAAAGAAAACTCAGCAGGAGTGATCACTCTGTTAGGATCATAAACTCAAAAGTATTATATGCAAAGACCCAGTAATTTTAAAGCAAATCACCAGTATCAATCGGGTATAAGACAAGTTATTTGGGGGCTAGGTTAAGTTGGAAAATATGTGTAATCCTTAAGGTTATTAAAATATCAGTGCCAATTAATTAAAATACATCTGAGGATCCCAGAATTTGATCTTCATGTCACTACATTTTAATCTTATTAGTAGACAACCACAGGTTGAAAGATCTTTAACCGTCTATCAATTCTCAATATATCTATGGTTTCATTGGAACATGTAACTACAGATTAGATTAAGTAATGTTATATTAATCAATTAAAATATTTCATATCTGGGCTTTTTTCTACATGTTTGTGATATATCTCTGGCAAGTTAGATGAAAATCTCCATCTTTGTGGAATTTTCATTCTAGCAAGGTAAAAAAAAAATAATAGAAATTACTTTTAGAAGTATTGTGGACAATCTGAAAAGGTGAACAGGTGTGGTAAATAGAGGTTATAATTTTTAATAAGAGATAAAGAAAAGCATATTGAAAAAAATAGATTTGAGTAAATTCTTTAAACTCATGAGAGTTGGGCATGCAGATAATAAGGAAATACACACTGGGCTGATGGAAGAGACAACAGGGAAGGTAACGTGATCGTATGAGGTCAGTAACTAGAGTGAGTGAATGGGGGTGGAGTGAAACAGGAAGGATCTCATAAGCTAGTTAAGAGATAGACGAAAGATACAGAAAGGCAGAATGACTATATAATTTTTTTCTCAACAAAACATTTCTTTTTTTTTAAAGACTTATTTATGCATGCAAGCTGGGTGCAGGACAGAGGTGTGGGGTGGTGAGAGGATTCACCGGAGACAGAGTGGGGAGCAGAACAGACAGATCTAGTGAAGTACACTGCTGAGGGGAGCAGTGGGAGAGGCAGGAGAGGTCTGCTGCGCCATGTGGGAATCTCCCTGGTTGGTATTGAATTTGTGCTGCGGTGGCTCTGGACAGCTTCATAGGTCTGTGCTTAACCAGTTGCGCCACCAGGGAGGCCCTCAACAAAACATTTTTTAAAGTGTAAACCACCATCAATGCCTATGATAGGACGATAGGTACACATAGGCCTAGTCCCACATGGACTCATGGTGGAGGTGGTAGCCTTAATTGCTTTATGAGGATTAAAAATGGAGACATGAGGGCTGACTTGGAATCTGGGAATTTTTGATGTGACATCTATAGAAGGGGATAAAGGGATTAATGAATGAGATCAAGCTTGCTGAATTCAAGACAGTAGCAGCAGAACTGGAATGTTGAGGGGAAACCACATATTTGAGCTGACACCTGATTAATAAGCAGAAGCAGCCTTATTTCAGTCTGGAAGAATAGAGACAGTTCCAATAGAGGGATGAGCAGGGGGATTATTTGGCATAATTGAAATACAGTGAAAAAGGGAAATTAGATGAATAAAATAGATGCTGGCTGCATGTAGCATTTCTTAGGCTAAGCCCTTGTTGCCCAAATTAGAAAGTGTCATATAAATCAGGAATCTTGAAATATTTTTTGTTTTGTTTTATTGATTATGCTGCGGCAAGAAAGTAAACTTGGGCCATCTCTGGCACACTGGGATGTAGATCATCTGAATTTTGAAGCAGGGGAGAAGTGGTTCTAAATTGCTAGTTTGTTGATCTTATTTATATTGTCCACCTGGTGGCAGTATAGCACAAGACAGAGTATTTTCTTGTCTGACTTAATAATGAAATTTTCAGAGTGTGTGTGTGTGTCCAAAACTGTCTGCAGTTTGTTAATTGTATTCATGAAATATATCCATGCTTTTTTCTTTATTTGTGAGAACATTTATCCCCTTCTATACTGCAATAATTCACAACACCCACCCTAATGGATGGTTTTTTATCAAAATAGTTATAAACATTTTTCAAAATATTAGTCTTATTTCCTTAAAAGGAAAGCTTTGTTGCTTTATGATAAGATTATGAACAAGGTGTATACATTTAAAAAACAATTATAGGCTAGACATTGACTCTCTTCTTTGGGTTGTTGCTGAGTCAGCCTAACAGCAAATTTAGCCGTGTCTGAGATTCAAAGACTTCTAAATCACTGTATCTTTTTAATTCTATCTATGAAATTTAATCCCAGACTTTCCTTACTGTTGGTGTCTAGACTCTATTACTGTTTTTGAAATGAGCCAGCTTTGGAATCGTAGCCTCCAAGGGCCTCTTGATGGGAAGTGCAGATAGGTCAATTGTCATCACCAAGGAAGTCCAGGGACAGCCAGACAGACAGGTGGCTTTCTTGGCAGGTTAGTATAACATGGCAGGAGAAACATTTGGCAGCAAAGAATAGATAAATTGCCAAGAAATATGTCGATGTATGTCTGGGAAACTTGATAGAAGTGTCTTAATCACATGAGTAGGGATTTAGTGCTTGAATAAAGAATAGCTATTTTTAATCACATTTCCTCAACTAGTATTCTCAAGGGTGAGAGTTACTAGAATACTGAACAATTCCCTTTAATTGTGTCTGGGAGAGGCTCAGGTTGGCCTCTACGAGTTGGATGTCGATTCTGAACAGATGGATGGAGGCTAGGACTGGACAAATACTGACAGTCTATTACACTATGACACTAAGAACTTCTGCTTAAAGAGCCATGGGCTTTGCTCTGGTACATTAACCTCCAAAACGGCTAGGACTACCTTTCATAGCATAACAAAAATCAGGATTTATTCTCTTGCCAGGCTCCGTGCTTTATAAGGACCCAAACCCTAGATGGAATCCTGGGTGTTCAACTAGGTTTTTAACTTGAAAGAGAATTTGAATCAGGATTTTGAATGTGGAATTCCTAAAGGTCTAGGGCTGAGCAGACCTAGAGTCTTCAAGCCCAACGTTTCTTTATGGTAAGTGCAGGTAGGTCAGTTGTCATCACCAAGGAAGTATTCCCCATGTTACTCAGCTAAGAGAAAAATACAATGCCTCTCTGTAATATATTTGATATTATTGAATACACAGAAATCACTGAAAACCTGGTAAAATGTTAGCAAATATAAAGGTAATTTTTTTTTTTTTACATACAAGCTGGGGTACAGGCCAGAGGCATGGGGCAGCGAGAGGGCTCACCAGAGACAGAGTGGGGAGCAGAACAGGCAGATGAGAAGCACACTGCTGAGGGAAGCAGCAGGCGAGGCAGGAGAGGTCTGCCCCACCATGCGGGATTCTCCCCGGCCGGGCGTTGAACTTGCGCCACCGCTGCCGACAGCTCCACAGTGCAGTGCTCAACCGCTGCGCCACCGGGGAGGCCCAATATAAAGGTAATTTTAATAAAATTTAGCCTTGTGACTGGATTTCCCTTTGGCTTGCCTTTTCCTCTTAGCACTGTGCAGGTAGGCATGTAAACATTGTTACTGTGTTAAACATTGTTATTAATAACAAATATTTCCTTAATCCTTATCTAGAAGCAATCCACATCCTTTCTAGAAGATCTTCATTTAATGCCTAAGACTTTTGTCATTATGATGATTGTAATTATTATTAGCTACAAAAATACTCAGGATTCTTAAAAATGCAGAAGATCTGTTTTGGGGGGAAGAAGGGTAAAAATAGTATGGCTCAAAGGAATTGTAGGTTACAAATTTCATTTTTTCCCCTGCAGACTGTGATGTATTTGTGAACTTTCTTCCATTTTCACTCCCAGGTAAAAAGTAATACTGGTTGTATAAACTCATCTTTAGTGTGATTTCTAAAATAATATAAAAAAAAGATGTATTTGAACATTCAAGACTGGTTTAGATTTGATCTCGGATGGGAGCTTGTTATAAATTACACAGAAGTTTTAGAAAATGATCATTCCAGTTACATAATGTTCCCATTTATTACAGTCATACAGTGCTTTCTTCCAGGAAGATCAAAGCAGTGTTCATAGAACTATCATGAAATGAATGCTAACGCCTTTCGTGCCTTAAAGTGTCTGATCACTAAATAGGGTAGCAGACACAAGACACACTGGGTGCTGAAAGGATCAGAGGGATATAGAAATGCACTGAACAGAAAGTGGGAAAAATCTTACAAAAAATACTATAGTGTATCTTTTAATTTTCTTTGTATATTTGAAAACTGTACTTCTGTGTAATAGTGAAAGAGGCAATTGCATATTAGTTATTGAATTATGATATTGTAATGGAAAGCTATTCATTTACCAGCAGGAATCCTGATGGGGTAAAAATCACATGATAGGCATGCAGGAAATTTTTAAGAAATCTTGAAGTAGCATTGGCTTATAACATTATATGGGTTTCAGGTGTTATAACATTATAAATCAACATCTGTACATATAACATTGACCACGAAGAGCCTTAAGTCCCTCCTTCCACATGCCATGGACCCCTTTTTACTTTCAAGGAAAATGCCAAGGACATGTCAGTTTGCATCATTATGCATCATCTTAAGACTAATGTATATTTATTGTAACAGTGTTCATAATTGATCTGCCCTTTCAAAGAAAACTTAAAAGCTATCTCATATAAAATAGCTGAACTGAAGCAAGTAAGCTTGGGAATTCTATGGCTATTTTCATTTTAGCTTCCTCTTGTGTAGTTTTGAAATTCACAAATTACTAGCTACATCCCTTTTAGCTACTTTCTTGTGCACTTTGAATGTAGGTAATGTGGGTGTTTGTGAAATTTTTATTTGCTTAACAGCTGGCAGCAGATTTAACTTGGGAGGCCACATTTTTGTTTAGAGCAGTGGTTGCCCACTGGTTACCCATGGGACTTTCGCAGCCTGCAGACATTGACATTCACTTGAAAGATGCACATTAAATATGTACTATTTTGAAATTAGGAGGCTTTACATAAACTTTGGATTCCTATCCTCCTCAAAGGGCTGAATCAGTGTGCCCACAAGTCAACACTTTTTATAGGTAAATATTACAGCTGTTTCCCTTCTACTGGGCTTGACCTTTTCAGTTTGCTGTGGTCCAACTTAGCTCCTGTTAACTTCCCAACAGTGAAGCAGGGTGTCAGTTGCCATTTCATTGGACTTGAATTACTTTTACTGACATTTACTTTAGTCATTCTTAGTATCCTTTCTTCTTGGTGTTTGTATTTTGGCATTCTCCTCTATTTTAGAGTAATGCCTTCATAGAATACAATAGATATCTTGAGGGCAGAAGGTAAATAGATATAAATTACTTGAGAGGAAACACAAAATTATGTTTCTGCTTCTAAGAAGGAAGAAGCTAGAGGAAAAAAAGGAAGTGGGAGGGGAAAAGGGAAGAGAGAATCTAAAAGATGTAGTACTAGGGTCACAATGTGGGCTGGAAACTTCCCCATAATCACTTCTAATCAGTTGAAAAGGAGGATCGTCCAACTGTCCATTTCTAGTTTATCTCTATGGGATGACTGGATAATCTGTTAGCTGAACACCTTTTCTTGGAGCATAGAGCTGGAAACCACAGGAAATGTCAATCCTGTTAGCTTTCCAGAACTTCAAAGAATGTAGGGAGAGGCCTTTTGTCTTGTACAGGGTTTAGAATAGAGTTTCAGGGAGATCTTATTTAGATTTTAGTGTGCTGGCAGATCTTTTATGACATGTTTTTACATCATGATTCCTTTTGATCAGACTCTTTTTGATAAAGATTCTTGCATCAACTTATAGTGTGAGAACTCTAAGAGGAAGTAGTAAAGAAATGGATTCATTAAAAATGCGTCACAGTACATTAACCTTGTTTCTGTCTTTAAGAGTGGATTATGGAAGTGTGGCAGAAACAATGTTTCTGGATATAAGCTTTTGACAAGGATTCATGATATCAAATAACTGCCTGGAAGCTATACTAAATAGTTTGAAAAAATGCTGAGTTACTCTCAGTAGATATTTGTTGATTAAATATTTAGTCAATGATAGCTGAAGATAGATAGCCATGAAATTTAAGGTTTCTAAGCAACAGGATCTGTTGAGTTGAAATTTTTATTAATCGATTTGAAGAGAAATACTTTTTATAAAATTTGTAGATGACTGGATGCAGGAAACGAAAGTGAAATCTTATTGAATGAAAGCCCTATTCGAATGTCTCCATGGGTTTAAGTACTAGTAAAAATAAGAGCTTCTCTAGAAAGATAAAATTCCATAATGCCCCAATCTTGCCAATATGCCTTCATGTCAACATAATTGAAAGAATGCTTATACATCTTCTAGAAAGGTAAACGCACCAAGAATTCATAGTTTTATGTGATTTCCAAGATGGCTATGTTAGTCTTAGAATCTATCAAGAGAAACATAGCCTCTATAACAGGTGTGAGAAATTGATTTCATCTCACATGTCAACTCTGATTAGTGAGAGGTTCTGCCTAGAATACAGTGCTGAGGGAGAATTGGAGGTTGTAGCTAAGCTTGGCAGGAAAGCATTGCTATCAACTAGTGACACCTGGCATGGCCACAGCATGGAGTGTGACACTTTAATGCACTTGGTGTTCTTAGTGGAGAATGAGGAAGATGGTAATAAAGTCTCATTTTGCTCTATAATGGTTATGCAACATTTGGAAACCTTATTTCATGTGACAAATTTCACACTTAAAAATGTCTGCATTTTCACAATGTATATGTATACTCATCATGTTGCTTCCTCTAAATATGTGCAATTCTTATTGTATCACAATAAGGCTGGAAAAAATATGATTTGAATCCTTGTCATTTTCAGATAAGGGTAAATGAAAAAGGAAAGCACTATATTGGAACTTGAGATAGCACCTTTCCTTTCAAAACTTAACTTTTTCTTTGCTCTGGATGTATATCAGGTCCATTTGGTATTTACTAATTTTTATCAGGTTCCTCAGTACATACTGCCTCTTCTTTGATGTGTTTTTGTCTTTTGTGGTCTTTTGCTTTGACTTCAAACTTTTCTTTTGCTTTGATTTCAAACTTTTCTGGTAATTTTTCTATTCTAATAATTTTTCTCTTTCATTTAGAGGGATAATTCTTGTCCCCAACCAGTGATTCTAAACCCAGTATGATTTTGACCTGCATAAGACATTATTTTGGTTGTAATAACTGAGGGAGTTGCTACTAGCATCTAAAAGCTGAAAGGTCAGAGATACTGCTAAATATCCTTAGGTACACAGAGGCTTCAACAACAAAGAATTAGTTCTAAATGTCAATAGTGTTGAGGTTGATACTTGCCCTCAAATACTGATTCAGCTTTCTCAGTTAAAAACAAACTGGCACAATAGGTCACTGTTTCTTTTCCTTTGGGTCCAATCTACTTCAAAAACTAAGAGAAACTGGCATAAGTTGTCCTTTTATTAAAATTATTTACCCTTTGACATGACACAATTTATAACTATTTAAACAGCTCTCTTAAGAGAGACAGTATAATATAAAAGATTCTGAACCAGACTCTTGGTTCAAATCCAAATTCTCCCACTTGTTAGTCGTATTCCTTAGTTTCCATTTTGGTAAAAAAAAAATAATAATAAAATGATAATAATAGAGCATTCAATAGTAGTAATAAGAGTACTTACCACATAGGTTTGTTTGCCTTATGACTTAAAAGAGTGAATTTTCATATGTGTGTGCAATACATGTATACCATAGACACATTGCCTATGCTAATCTTACCTTGCATCTTTAAAAGGTGAGAAAATAGTTTTGAGAAATATGTACTGTATAAGTATAGTTATTCTTTACCCTGAGTTTGTTTCCTATGTTAAATATTTTCTTTTGTTTTTTTTTTATAATATATATTTTTATTGTTATTTATGTCTTTTACATTTTGCATTCCCCTTGGGTAGCCCACCACCAATTCACCCGTGATCCATCTCCATGGTCCCTTGTGTTCTTTTCTATTCCATTTTGTGCCCTTTCCCTTCCCTCCCTCCGGCTCCTTCCTCCCCCCTCCCCCCCCCCGATTGTCTCTCTCCCACCC
>PVIJ01014607.1:0-39924 GCA_004024925.1 Scalopus aquaticus
GGAAGAGAGGGAGAGGGATGGAATGGTAAACTGTGTAGCTTCCAGTTAATAGTTAATTAAATTTAACAGACTACCAGATAAAAGAGGAGTCACAGTACCTATTGCCCTTTTCCTTTCATCGAAGAGTTTAAAATCTCTCGCTCTTCAGTGTGAATCATTTGCATTATTTTATGTCCATAAAAAAAGAAAATAGACCTTCCACCTGGGAATCCTTAACACCAGCTCCAATTGTTTTACAACTTTTTGAGTCATAGATTCCTGTCTCTACACACACACACACACACTCTCTCTCTCTCTCTCTCTCTCCCCCACACACACACATTCACACACTCACACACACACACTCTACAGAAGCCCAACAAATAAAACAGCTTGCCCGCAACTGTCTGGTATGGCAGCCAGCGGGGTGCAGGGCTGGCGAGCACAAGGGTATGGACATTTAGCTTCTTGGCCACGCCGACGTCCTGCGCCCCCCCAGCCCCCACAGCCCCCAGAGCCACACTGGCATTCAGAGAACACTTTGGAAAACACTGAAATACTGAAATTTAGACTTTACTCTCAAAATACAAGAGGACTTGTAAATTTAAATCGCTGTATCAGCGTTTCCTCGTGATGCTTCCATTTCATTGCGAATGGTTATGGCCTGATTACGAGCCCACCCCGTCGGCGGCGAGGCCAGGCTGGGCGTAATTAGCTCACAGAAGGGCTCCGCGCGTGCTCTGGTCTCAGCCACGGTGTGGGCGATCTCCCTCCACAGCCCCCGACACCGCTCAAGGACCGGCTGTTCTTAACTTTTCTGCAAATTGCATGTATAATCATCCAAGATATACTTTCACATTAGTTGTTCTTCAATTTGAGGAAATGCTGATTTAAAACATAATTTAACAAATTATTCAGTCAAGCATAATAAGGACAAAATTCTTCCTCCCATAAAATTTCCAGAGACATTTGGACAAAGACAGCAATAGCCTTGTGCAATTTGCTGAAAACCCCCTGGCTCCCATACTTTTATTTCAGCCCCAAATATACTGCCAGGAAGGGTAAGTGTCCCAGCCCAGAGACCGCCCATTAGGAAGAATCTATGTGATGCAATCTTTAACAAACTTTTCTGGGGCTACAGTTTTGACCTCAAAAGCCACAGCATGAATTTTTAAACACAAATCTGATGTTATTAAGAAGCGGTGATTGACAGTCTGAAGACTGAAGTCTCCTGTTCAACCACAACCGGGTGTAGCTCAGACGCGGCAGCGAACTTCGCCCGGCGTCCCCCACTGTCCCTCCAGCTGCTGGAGGACACGCCGTGGCCGGGGCTGGCGCTGGGGCTGGGTCCACAGCTGGGTCAGGGGCCGGCTCCGCGGAGCTGAGTCCTTGGCCACGTGAGGGGCAGAACAGGCTGGCTCACACCGATGCCCTTTTGTTGACCAGAACAAAGCCAGAGGCTCAGAGACCTGCCCCCCGCCCCCAGCCCCAGAAAACCCGCGGACCCCAGGACACGATCCATCGATGCTTGCACGCGCCCGCCTCGGTTCCTGAGAGAGATGCCTCAGGGCTCAGGCTTTCCTCAGACAGTGGAACTTGGGGGCGTCTCATCGAGGTGCCCGTGGACTTTAGATCACGATGTCACGCAAATCAAATCTCAACTGGTGTTGGCATCTGGTGGCCGCGGGCCCACCTCTGCGCACTACTGACATTGGGGGCTGTTCTACGTGTGATGGGGTGCTGAGTAGCATCGCTGGACTCTACCCCCTTGAAGCCAGTAGTACCTTCCAGCACTGACCACACACAAGTGTCTCCAGACATTGCCCAGCGTCTGCGGGGACTGAAATCGCCAACAGTGGAAGCGCCACTTGGTCTCCCTGGGGCCAGTTCTCACCCTTAAACCCCAAGACGGTCGCAGCTGTGCAAACGTCTTGGTTTTCACAGTCTGCTCTGCGTTTACCTCCGGTTCTAGAACGATCGTTCTAAACACAGCGGCTGGCGGACGTGCCCTCACACACGCGGTCGGCCGGGCGGAACCTGGCGCAGAAGTGTGCGTCCACGCTGTCTCTGCCTCTGTCAGGAGCGTCTCCCTGCTTTCCGGTGGGCTGAATTATGCCCCGGCTCCCGGGCACGGCGGCTGGAGGAGATCTGATGAAAACCACATTGTTTGGCTCGCGGAACGTGATTTACATCCCCTAGATACTGGATTTTAATTTGTTATATATGTCTATTAACTCTGCCTTCCTCCTCCCCTTTCTTAGGATGAAAAGCAGATTATTTAGTGCACAATCTAAAAATCGGCCGGTTATTAAATTTTCCTTTTCGTTTAGTTTTGAAGCTTTTATGCCTCGGAAACTTATTTACATGCTGTATATATTAAATAAAGCATAATCCACGGTACTCACAGGATTCAAAAATGATGAGGTACTCTTCCCATGGTCTCAGAACAGAGTCTACTGACTCCTCAAAAGAGGAAGACATTTATAGTCCTGGTCTCCAACTCGAGAACAGGTTCTACCCAGGCGGCAACTCTCGCCAGCACTAGGAAGTACATGAAATGCAGCAAGTATGAGAGTTCCATGCATTCTAAATCATCCATTGCCATATTGACATCTAATGCAATAAAATATAATCCTACCAGATGCTGATAGGAAAAAGGCAAGTACTTATATATATTGCATATGCCAAAGATTATGTATTTTTATCTTATTCAGTGGGATGCTTAAGAAGCGCCAAAAAAAAAAAAGCCAGGAAAAACAGCAATATTATACTTTCAGTTGCAGTTTCCTTACAAAAATGAACTCAACCTTCAAATTCTTAAAGCTAAGATGCATTCATTTGCAAAATCTTTTAATACTGTGCATGATTCCATTCATAAATATGGTCTCCACCTATCTATTCTGTACCTACTACTACTATGCCTGTGACATAAGTTTATTGCTTTAATTGACTTTAAATGGCAAGTTCATTGCTTAATTCACAATGACTTGGAACACAAGCTTTATTTAATGCCATTTTGCAGATGAGAAACAAGGTTCAGAGAAGTTAAGTGATTTTCCTAAAGTCATGTAGCAACAGCCAAGCTGGAATTCGGATCCAGTGCGGCTGGCCACGGGCTCAGGCTGGAGCTGCCCAATTCCATTCCCTTCTCTGCTCACTCTCCGAGGCCAGAAGCTGCTTGAACTCAAACCAGTACACTGGGAAATCTAAGGTGACCTGCGTGGTTTGGAGCTTGCTAAAATTCTATCTAAGCAGACCTTTCCGCATTTAAAAACATCTTTTAGAAAAACCCTAGCACAGAAACGGGGGGTTATTCGCTGTCGACACTATTTTGATATGCAGAATAGCAGGGTACAAAGCATTCTCAGGATCCTGACCCCCTTCTGCTCTCCAATCACTCGGCATTTCATGGCTCCCCCAGGACCCTGCCTTGTAATCCACAGCCCTTATCTCTCCACGCTCATCTCTCCCCAGCCCCACCGCAAATCCACGCATGAGCTTCACGCACAACTTGTGCTTCCCACAGCACCCTGGGCCTCTCTTATCAATGGTCACACTCAAGCATTCTTTGTTCAACACAAAGATAGTTACCTGCACCGGTCCTTGTGGGTGCAGGAAGGGCCGTCATTGCTCAAGGTGGGTGCGGGAAGGGCCGTGGGGAGTACGACTTCGGTTTGCAGCCTCATTTGGGAGACTGACAATGACCAAGCAAAACACCTAGTATGTCAGAGAGTGATATAGGCCTTGGCAGGAAAATTAATCCGAGAAAGGGATTAGCGAGTGCTGGAAGGCAGCGAATTCTTGTAAATTTAAAACGGGGATCAGAAAAGGTCTCCCTGACAGCTGGCGTCAGAGGCAAACCAGGCAGAGGTGAAGGATGCCATAGACACCAGTCTCGAGGGGCCCGCAGGGCTGGCACGGAAGGCATAGGCAATATGCTAAGCTCGAGGGCGCAGGGTAGCACGTAAGGGCTTGCCAGTCTTTACGAGGGCTCTGATGTTTACTTTGAATGGCAAAATAAGATCTCCCTAATTCCTGCGCCCTCGGTAACTTAGAGGCTAGGTTCTAACACAGAAGCTGAGCTATTGTGCATACGCAGTGCTTTTCAGGTGAAAGTTGACAGTTCCAAGAGTAAACAAGCTACCGGAAATATGAAAGAGGCCCCAAGAGGCTCCAAAAGCTGCCGCCATGTGGAATACGGTCCCAGGAACCCAACACCCCCAGCCCCTGCCAGCTGAGACGGGTGGGCACCCACGCAGATCCTCTGAAGGCGTTCAGCGTGGCATAGCATTTTTGAGACATATTGCGAAGGGCAACGGTGTTCTCGAACATCAGTCTCAGCCCTCATCAAGACTTCTCTTGTGTACTAGATGCTTGCATCCCTGAAAATGCCTGTGTTGAAAGCTAATCCCCACCTGGGAGGTATTTGGGGCTGGAGGGTGTAGCCTATAGGATTAGTGTCCTTCTGGGCAAAGGACAAAGAGCCAGCTCTCTCAGCTCTCTGCCAAGCCAGGTGACAGCCGTCCACAGCCAGGCAGGCCTCTGCTGAGAACCAGATGTGCTGGCACCTTGATCTTGGACTTCCAGCCCCCAGAACCATGAGAAATAAATTTCTGTGTTGATAAACCACCTGGCCGAGGCATTCTGTTACAGCTGCTGAGCTAAGACCCCTTCCATCTCACTGACAGATCAGAACTTTGACTGTATCTTTGCTTAGACACTATCAAACAACCCCCACCTTGAAAGCTGTTACCTACACTTTGCTGCTCAGAAATCACTGCATCTTCCTAAGGGTAACGAGACACTTCTTTCCTCTACAGCGCTTTCAGAGCTTTTCTGCAAGAGCGGTTAATTTAACAGTGCAGGAGACCTATACATTAAATTTCCTTAATTGTCACTAGAAAGGATTGCTATCTTTAAATGAAGATGTAAACAAAAAAAAAACTTTTGTTTAAAAATGAGCCAAAGTTAAACATAAGTGTGGGAGAATTTTCTGTTGGCTTTCACTGGGGAAATGCTGAATATGCAGTGATTTTTTTTTACATTAATAATAATAGGAAACGGTAGATAGTGGCACCTCAGCACAATTCTAATTTAATGAGAAACAATAAAATAGTTTTCCAAAGGGGCCTATTTAGGTCCAAGAAAGGGGGATATTAAAGTTTCAAGATTTATTCTACTTTCGTTAAGGTATGCTGATACACATTTTCTAAGCCTATATTCTACTCACTGATTAGATCTCTCTCTTTATAATTTTCTTACTTGTAAGGGAATTAGATTGGTATTTTCCAGGCCAAATAACTTTTAGACAAAGTATTTAAAGCGAATCAATTCATTTCCTGCACAAGTAAGGTTGATCAAAGCCCTCTATCACTTGGACAGCCTTATGAGGCATACTCTTAAAACATATTTAGATATCGTTATCTGCAAAACCATTTTTTCATGGGAATCAACTATTAAGAAATGGCTTTTTAAAAAGAATTGAATACAAATAAAACTTCTGACAAAGTAGTACCTATGAATTAAACCTCCTATGTATCCTTTTGGTGTTATTCAAAATAATTGCGCCAGCTAACCGGTATGTATTAACCATCGAAATTTCCAACCAGTATGCAAAGAGGAGGCAGATGAACAATGACAATGTTGACGACCATCATACCAATTGATTAATAGCAACTGATGAGAGTTGACATGAACTGAACCCTTTCTACAAAGCTAGACACTGCGAAGCACATCGTATTCCCTGCTTAATTTGCTCCTAGCATTCGTTCCGTGCAAAGATCTATGCTAATTGTGTAATGGACTTCGGCCATACTTTGCAAGACACACCACACTCCCACTTTACCAACGAGGACACGGACATGCGACACTGACATTTCTCCTCCCTGGGCAGTGCACTGGCCAGAGTGGGAGGCGGCCCCTGGGGAACGCTGAAGCTGCTCTCCACGTACCCCACTAGTCTCTGGGAAGGGGAGGGCCCCCAGAGTGACAAAAAGAGGTCCTCTGCTTATTAAGCATTTACTACTCGGCAGGCACGAGTCAAAGCCCTATTCCTACTGTCCTCTTATCCTCACAATAAGGGCGTAAGGAGACAACACTGGGAGCCCACTGTGAAGATGGGGAGACTGAGGCACAAGGAGTGGTGTGACCACGAGTCCGTGATGACAAGTGATGGCGTCGGGTTTGACTGGGACGTTTAAACCCAGAGCTGCAGCGACCGGACAGTGAGCTGCTGAAACCGAACCAAGCCCTTGGACCAAGCTCAGTCCTGAAAGCTGCTGGCCGCGTGGGCCAGCACATCCAGCCCCCAGGAGAAGGGCTGCAGGCCGGAAGGCTTCCTCTGGCGAGCTGGAGCTTTGTCATGGCCCTGGAGAGAGCGAGGACGCCTGGGGGGCGGCGGGGTGATAACGCTGGGTTCCCCCCAACCCTGGGAGGACCTGGGAACCCTCAGAGTGGATGGATTTCAAAGAACAGGCGGATGCTGTGTGTCCTCGCAATGTAAATTCACACTGTTTACCCGGAGACCCCTAGCAAAACCCCACCTTCCAGAACTCGAGAACAGCAGCAGGGGATGCGGGCGCAAAGGGTGGCCAGCCCTGCCAGCCTTCCACCTTGGAACAAAACGCTGAAGCGTCTCCCTTTGTTCTGCAAAAGCGCAAGCTCTTGTGGCGCTCAGGAGGCCGGATGGAAGGTCTGCTTCTCGTTCAAGAAACAGCCCTCGACACGCCACAGGGGATCTCAGACCCTGGAACGACACTGGTTGCGTCGTGATGAGAGGAGGGGGGAGATGGGAGAAGGGCAGCGTATCGGCCCTGGGAGTTTGAGGGGGGGGGCGTAGGGAAGCACATGCACATATCAAGGTGTGAAGCTGTGCTCCCCAAATTGTGTCATTTTATAAAGAGTGAATTAATAAAATTTGATTAAGAAAGAACACTGAGGAGCCTCTGAGGTTGCTAAGTGGAGCCCAGTGCTGCCTGCTCAGGAGGCCGCGGTGGAGCTGCGCAGAAACCGCCGTAGACAGGAGACACAGGCACGGCAGGGGGCTGCGTGGAAGATCCCGTAACCCGGGGCCCTGACACGAGCAGCGCCATGCAAGAGCCAAGTTCAGAAGACCAGGGACACAGGACAACGGTCTAAAAAACTACATTTTCTAGGGACAGGCTCAGAGGCTCTGGAGCTTGCAAAAATAATAATAATAATAATAATAATAATAATAATAATAATAATAATAATGAATAAGTTAACAGAGTGAATGCTGGTCCCCCACTCTGTGGTCCCAGGGCCCGGTGGGGCACCAGCTCAGTGTATCTGAGTACAGGTGTCTTCACCTGCAAGATAAAGGCGAGTGAACCTGTCGGGCAGCCTAAAGTGCAGAGCATTTGGTAGACTGCAGGCACTCAATAAATTACGGCCGTCACCCACATTTCTATTCTGTCGATACAAATAACAATATTCCTCCAGTCCTCTCTCAAAACATCCCTGCTCGTTTGGGAAGGAAGGAAGGAAAGAAGAGGGAGGGGAGAGGGAGGGAGGGAGGGAGGAAACCAACAATAATAAAAAGGAAAAGCCGGAGGAGTCCTTCTTTCACACCCTTGCACTACAATGTGTGTGGACACGCCAGCTGGTGTCCGCTGTGGTGACTGCATGAGCGCCCGAGAGAGGCGCAAACTGTACCACTGAGCAAACTGTAACCGAAGACTCAAACGTGGCGTAGGCCTGGCAGCTCCCACCCTTCAGGGCTCAGCGTCCGCACAACACATCTCACCTGAACGGTCAGAGGCTGGACCCAGTGACTGGTTTAAGTGCATTTTTAGCAGCACGCTGCAGCCCCTTGTCCCTGACGTCCTGGCTGTGGAAACCCCCCAGGGCTGCCTACACATCAGCGCCCCCCTTGAGGGCCCTCGCCAAGGTGCTCCAGCGCAGCACCTAGCGATCCACATCTAGGCTCATGGGTGCAACACCCGCTGGTTCGCGTGCAGCCTTTTCACTGAGTCAAAACAGACGGCACAATCCCAGGAGGAGCGGTCTCTCTCTCCACCTTCTCCTGCTGGCGGACAACCACATACTGAGTTTCCTGCCATGAAAACTTAAATACATCCTCTTGCTAATTAGACATGGTTGATCACCTGCTTACACCTCATAGGACCTATTATAGCGATTCTAGTAGAATCTGAATTTCTTCCTTTTCCTGTGTGGTTCTTTTTCCTATTTTCTATCACTTTGTTTATATTCTTCAATTAGTCATGCATCATTGTCTTGAGCGTACTTATGATGGTTATTTTTAATTCTTTGTCAGGTAAATCATATATTCCATGTGTATTTTTGAATTTTTATTAAAGTGACATTGCATTATAGCTTTATATAAGGTTCCGGTGTGTGTCACTATAAATCGCTGTCTGTGTACACTAGATTAGGTTCACCACTCCAAGTCTCCCCTTCACTGCACAATTGACCCCTTTTACCTGAAAGACCCACGTGCCTTGTTCCTTCCCTCCCAGTAACTACTATTTTGGCCTTATAGTCTAAGAATGTATTTTTGCTTAATTTAGTTCTTCTGTTGTTTTGTTTCTTAATAGACCACATGGGATTGAAATCATACTGTGTTTGTCCTTCACCATTGACTTATTTCACAAAGCAAAAGGCCCTTTATCCATCTGTGTTGTTGATGGTGAGATTGCACTTTTTTATTGCTCAGTAGTATTCCATCATATATATATATATCACATCTTCTCTAGCCAGTCATCCTGTTGATGGGCACTTAGGTTGTTTCCAACTCTCAGTTATTGTAATTCCACAATGAACAAGGGGGTGCATATACCTCCTCAAATTCATATTTTTGTATTTGCAGTTGGGAGTAAGTATCCAGAAGTGGGATACATGGATCACTTGGAATTTCTAACTTTTTGTGGAATCTCTATACTGCTTTCCACAATGGCTGCAGCAACTTACATTCCCACCAACAGTGTACAAGGGCTCCCTTCTCCCATCGTCCTCTCCAACGATTGGATAACAGCCATTCTCACGGATGTGAGTTGATGTTTCATCATAGTTCGCATTTCCATTTCCTTACTAATCAGAGATGACGAACATCTTTCCGTGTGCCTACTGGCTATCTGGGTGTCCACTTGGGAGAATGTCAATTCAGATTCTGTCCATTTTTAATGAGTTTTTGTTCATTTTGTGGTTGAGTTGTGTTAGTTCTTTATATACTTTGAATACTAATCCCTTGTTGGGCATGTAATTTTTAAGTCTCTTCTCCCAGAATGTGAATTTCTTAAAATGGCCTTTGAGATCCTGTGTGACTTAGCTCCTGCCCACATCTCTGACTTCCTTATGTCTTTAGTTCCTAAAGTCTATGCCACAGCATCCTCCACTGCAGAACAAACTCAGTGTGTTTCTATTTTAGGACCTTGGCGCTTGCAACCTATCTCCTCTGCCTGGAAAGTTCTCCCTGTGCCTCTTCCTCCTCATGATCGACTCCTTACCATTTACATGCTGACACAAAGGTCACCTTCTCAAAGAATCCTTCGTTTACAGCTCTTTCTGAAAGCAACATGAAGTACTCCCAGAGGTGATCCAGAGCTGGCTTGTACCACGGGCATCTTCTCCCAACCCCCACTCAAGCTGGTAGTCCGAAATCAGCTATGGGGGGAGCTTTATGCTGAAGAAGTTGGCAAACACTACAAGTCAAGCCTTTCCCCTCTGGAGACCCGGTTGAGAGACACGTACCAAACACCATGACCTACCTCTATTCCCCGTTACTACCCAACACATAAATTTTCTTATCTTCTTCATAGTATCTAACACTCTGAAATCATCTTTTCTAGGTGTCATTTCTTTTTTTTTTTAAGAATTTTATTTATTTATGTATACAAGCTGGGGTACAGGCCAGAGGCACGGGGCGGCAAGAGGGCTAACCAGAGACAGAGTGGGGAGCAGAACAGGCAGATCAAAGATACACTGCTGAGGGGAGCAGCGGGCGAGGCAGGAGAGGTCTGCCCACCATGTGGGATTCTCCCTGGCTGGGCGTCGAACCGGCATCGCTCGCGGCCGACAGCTCCACAGCGCAGCACCCAACCGCTGCGCCACCGGGGAGGCCCCTAGGTGTCATTTCTTTACTAACTCTCTCTTCCAACCATAACATCAAGAGACCAAAGACATTTTCCAAATTGCTTTTTGTGATGTCCCTAGCCCTAAGAAGCATAGTCTAAGAACTTTAAATTGTCTTATTAAAAGAATGAATTCGTTTTGTGCACTTGCTATATTGTTTGCCCCATTATGTTTAAGATTCTGAATTTCCTAGTGGAGGTCTTCCTTGATTAAGATATTTTCAGCCTAAAATTTTCTAGTAGCTACAGCTTTAAGAAGTATCAAAACTGACAGTGTATGTATGCTTACCAGTTACCAATTAAGAACTGGAATGATGATTTAAAACATCATTTACTAGTTTTCCTACTCTATAATATCTGTTTAGAAATTGTGACGAGTTCAACCTTGTCTCTTTTCATTCTACATTTCTATGTAGAAAAATGTCTCCCTTCTGAAGGGCACTTACTGTATAAGCCCTTTGTTAGGATAACAGGACCATCTGGCCCCATCCATCTTACTGCAATTTGATCCTGGGTTAATTGTACCCTGTCATGAACCAAGATTGACACTGTATGTTTTCTTTCTTCACTAAGACTAGTTCATTATGGAGGCAGCTCTTTGAAGACTCAAATTCCTGAAGACCTTTTCACAACAGCGTGAATGGAACCAAAGACTTTGGCTGGGATTTTCTAGGTGACCCACAGGCTTGGGACCTCACCAAAAGCAAAAAAGGAACAGAAAAGTTAAACACAGAGAAAAGAAGGTATCAATCCTTTGGAAGACTGTCAAGCAGCAGCCAGTGGGCAAAGGCAAAGGGAAACAATTAAGCAATCATTCTGATCGATTATCCATGTGTGACAGGTGATGTTAATGGGAAGCACCATTTAACAAATGCACAACATTCGGAAGTGTGTAGATATGGAGACCCAAACTCAAACCCAGGAGCTAAGCAGGTAAAGTAAATATTGAGGGGAGAAGGATATAATGTGTGGGGGAGTGCTGTGGCCGTGTGACTACTCCATGCAGGCCCCCTCCCCAAACCTGGAAAAGACAGCTCCAACCAAGTTTTGACAAAAGGAATATGGAACCTATGCTGTCACATTTGTAATGTGTTCCTCGTCTGTGTAGCCCTCTACAGCACTCAGGGAAAGCTGATCCTTTTCCTGTTCTAGTCTCCTGTTCTAGTCTATGATCATATTGGTCTCAGCCAACTAGGAGAATTCCATGTCCCTCATCAGTGATTAGTATGAGAACGGGCTTGTGACCCAGTTCTAGCCAGGGAGACATGAAGACAGGCTACTTTGATGCCTGGGCTTTTAAAGAGAGAAACAAGAGGAGCCCATCTTTCTTCCTCTGCATAGAGTCGTGTCTATTATGCCAGAAAGTATTGTCGCCATCTTGCTACACAGGGACCGAGTGTCTAGAACAGATCCCTGGAATGCCACATCCATAACCAACTTCTGCAGTGGGTGTTACATGAGAAAAATTGTTATCGTTTAAGCCACTCTCAGTAAGGTTTTGTTACTGGCAGACAAAAGTACATGATAGACCCATCTTCCAATTTTTTGAGAAAACTGGGAAATTACATGTCTTGTAATTCCTTTTATTAAACTACAAGCACCAGTTTTTAATACTGTGCAGAAGCGCCCCCTCTGGTTAAAAAAATGTTAGTGAGGTGGGGTTGGGTGTTTGTTTTCAGCCCACGGCCTGGCTTCCCAACCGAATTCCCAGCTCTTGGGGGAAGAGGGTGCTGGTTGGGAGGGAATCTATCCCAAATCACACATTCTGGGAAGGGGCTGAGATCCTTGAACTTTGCATGTTGCCTCAACCACTAACAAGAGACCTCTCCTCCCTGCCTGACTTTTAGAGCTTCACCTTCTGCATAAATTAGATCAAATATCAATATCCAAATATACCGCACTGTGGTGCTCAGCTAAAGAGGTATGAGGCTGTTGGACAGAAGACCTTCAAGAAATAAAATGGTTAATTAAGTTTCTTTGCAAGTAAAAGGTCATGAAAATGAGAAAATACTTACCTTATTAAAGTCCAGCAAAACCAATAAACTTGAATTATTCTGTATATTAACAGGCTAGTTCTGCAAATATGATCCATTCTTGGATTCTGAGCTTTGCTCATAACTTGACCCCTCTTGCAAAATATCCTCTTGTCCCCTTTGCCCACCCATAGTTAACTTAGATTTTAAGACCCAGTTCAAAGTCTGATTCTTCAGGAAGCTGTTTGACATGGAAAATTCTCAAACTGTTCCCTTGTGTGTGGTTGTAGAGTCATCCAGGACCATCTCTCTGCTGAATAGATTTCAGGTTTCAGGACCAGAATTACTGGGTTTGAGCTGGGAATCCACATTACATGCCCTTAATGAATCTTCTATGTATATAGTTGGGAGACACTGTGTACTCACAATTTACATCATTAAAATGGAGTAGTTTTGACTAATTAACAGGGCTTATTTTCATATAATTCTTTCCAAGGAGGTCATTCATTTTAACTAGATTACGAACTCCTGGAAAGCAAGGACCTTGCTTTATCCTTATGTGTTTTATTACTATCCTTCCGGAGTTGCAGTTTCCTCATCAGCAAAATGCAACTGAACAGTTCAGGTGCTATTTTGAAGATCCAATGAGACAATAAAAAGTTAAAATACATTGACTCCTAATGATGTCCTGAGGTAGTTTGAAGTCTTAGACGTGTTATTTCATTTAATTTCCCCAACAACCCCTTGGGGGAGGTGGAATCACCCTCTTCTTGCCAAAGAGTAGTGAGCCCCAGAGAAGTCAGAAAATCTGGAAAAGTGCACACACAGCTAGTAAGGGAGGAAGAAGATCCTGACGCCACATGCCTCTGACTCAAAGTCCATGCTTTTGTTTCTCCACTGATAAAGAGGAATAGAGCTCTGAATGGATCTCTGTTTGCAAATATGTTACTGGTGATATACACACGGCAAGATATAGTTCTCAAGGACTCAAACTGCACCCATGTCTAGAGGTTAAAACTTCCAACCCAGACCTTGGAGCTGAAAAAAAGATGCTTCACTCCTCTCATATCAAGAATAATCAATCATGTATCGGCATCAGACCTTAATCAAAGTAGAGGGCGAGCCATATCTCAGAGGGTGCTGGGCCCTCATAGAAGAAACTCATGGAAGGTAGCAACTCCAGTTGGAAAACCCAACAAAACAAAAGGGCTGAAGTTGTAGCAACAGCCAGCAGGGGCAAACCTGACACATGTGCTCAAACCTGCCTCTCACTGTCACCTGGGATGTTCTTTTTAAACTAATACCTGGGCTCCAGTGCCAGAGATTTTTGTTTTATTATTTAGAGACCTAAGAATGACTGAAAGGGTTAGTCTCAGCACTATGAAGCTATCCATAGCCACTGCAGCACAAGTTCAATCCCCAGCTAGGGAGCTTCCCACATGGCACAGCAGACCTCTCTCGCCTCCCCACTGCTCCCCTCAGCAGTGTACTTCAGTAGATCCAGCTGTTCTGCTCTCCACTCTGTCTCTGGTGAATCCTCTCACCTCCGCACCTCTGGCCTACACCCCAGCTCGTGTATGCATTAATTAATTAATTATCTTTGGGGAAAAAAAGAAAGGCTGAAAGTCTACACAGGTGACTCCAATAGATGCCCAGGCTGAGAAGCCCAGACTCGGTCACTGGCAGCTCGGCTTTCATAGTTTGCACTGAGGGGCTTTGTTCTTTGCAGATGGACCCCGGCTCAGTGCCTGGCACATAGTGGGCACTGCAGAAATAGTTGCTGAGAATGCAATAAGTGAATTTTGAAACTTGCTACCCAAAGTGCCCCCTCAGTCCACTTCTTACCCCTTACTCACTCTTTTTCTCACCTTTGATGATCCACAGCTCCCTCCCCTCTCTCCAGAAGTCTGAATAGTCAGGAAAGTGGGCATTCAATTATCTACCCTGGCCCAGAACAAGAACAGCTCATAGAAGTGTTAGTAGGGTTTTGGGGTCACTGCTGCAGCCCCTAACAGCTACACTCCTCTGGAGTCACCACCATAGTCCTAACAGCTATACTCCTCTGGAGTCACCACCACAATCCTAACAGCTACACTGCTCTGGAGTCACCACCACAATCCTAACAGCTACACTCCTCTGGAGTCACCACCATAGTCCTAACAGCTACACTACTCTGGAGTCACCACCACAGTCCTAACAGCTACACTGCTCTGGAGTCATTACCACAGTCCTAACAGCTACACTCTCCTGGAGTCACCATCACAGTCCTAACAGCTACACTCCTCTGGAGTCACTACCATAGCCCTACTCTCCTCCAGAAGATGCTTCTCACAGGCTCTCATGCTTCAGCAGGTGCTATAAGCAGAGGCCCTAATGGCTTTTGTTCCAGTCTATCTTTTCCAGGACATTCATTTAGCAAGTAGCCTTGGAAGACAAAGAGCCTAGGTCCCTCCAGGCAAAGGGCAGATTTATTTCCTGGTGGGTGGAACAAATATAATGTCTCTCTCCAAGGCAAAGATTTGCTAACCATTCCCTATAAAAGCTTGGGTTTCCTAAGATTGGGGTTCCTCAGCTGTGCCACACACCACTGCATGCAACATCTACCTGACCCAATCCACTTCACCCCCACTGAGCTTAGGGGCAAGAGGAACTGATACAAACACAAAATCATGTTGCCTGCTGTACTGTGAGAAATAAAGTCCTTTGTCTGACCCAGTGGTCTCAGGTCTTCTGCCAAAATCCATGAAATTGTGACAGGCTTACTTGTTAGCTTGCAAGTAGGGAAAACCTTAGATCCTTCACAGTTCTTTCAACATCACCCTCTGTAAGGTTTCTTTGACCCCTTAAAAAATGTCCTTCCTTATGCTCAACAGAGTTAGACAACAGCTTTATTACTTAACACGCTGGTTAAAATGACCATATTATACCTTTGCCTTCTTCACTAAGCTCCAAGTTACATGAAAATAGGAACCAAGTGATGTTTATTAACAAATCTACAGCCAGTAAAATAAAACCCTTAATATCTGATTTGCATATCCTCACCTCCTTTCCCCTCACTGGCCTCATCTGTGTCACTCACTTTTGCACTCACACTGGCCTCCTCACCACACTCTTGCCTTTTACTGTCATCCTTGCTGTTTCCTAAGCCTAGAATGTTCTTCCTTCTGATTTTCTTATGACTCTCTCCTACACTCCATTCAGATCTCTGTTAGCACAATTATTTAAGTTCCATGAGGGGCTTTGTCTGATTTGTTCACTGTCATATCTTCATTGCTGAGTAATCAATAAATATTCATTGAATGGATGAATAAATCAAAGAGTGAAATACCCAGCGAATCTCCCTGCATACAGTAGATATTCTGTAAAAGTTAACTTCCATTAATGTAACCATGGTACATGTATACATTTTAGTCAGCAGCAACCAGTGCACAAAATGTCATATTTCTTTATTTCTGGAGACGGAGATAATGCTTAATCTGTTTCAAGGTCCCTCTATTGGGCTGATGAGAAATTCAGTCTCAGAGATTGGGCAGGGGCTTGCTAACCCTCTCAAAGATCATGCAAGAATCCCAGGGAGTGAACTTTTGCACAAAACATTCAGAAAAGGGATTTTTGGTTTTTACATGATAGTTGTCACTGCTAATGTACTGTCACAACCCCAACACACACACACACACACACACACATATGCACACGCATGCACACACACCCTCTTAAAGAAGTGTCTTTAACACCACAGACATGCCCTCTAAAGTTGAACCACCTCCTGGGGCACTGCAAAAGATGGGGCAGACCCAATGTACCAGCAAAAATGCAAAAGCAAACCCCCTTCATCAGCTCTGAGATAGTTCCCAACCACTCTCTGTTCCATCTGCTCCCACCTCCACCTCCCAAAAGTGTTCCTCTCTACTCCCTCCAGCACGATACCCTTCAAACAACTTTAGATTTTCCAAATTTTAAGCTTGGAAGTTTTTGCCTTTGGCCCTACTACACACAAGCTGCTATAAAATGCTAAATGAGGCATTTAAACAGACTTGTTGAAATTCAACCAGGCAAATTCAAAATCTCAGTTCCCTTCTCCTTCATGGCAGGGGAAATATATCAAAGAGAACAAAATATACAGCGATACCAACAAATTACCTGCCACATTAGAATTAGTCTTTGTGTGAGTCCCCGCATGAAGCACAGTGCCAGGCACACAGGTGTTAAATAAACATTGGTGGAATTCTTGAGTGAAAGGATCCATTGAATTTACCTAAAGTAAATTTACCTAAACAAATGACCACTAGAGTGGACATCTTCCTAGACGTGATTTGCCCCCTGACCCCCCAGTTTCTCCTCCTACTTTTCTCTGGGCTCGACTGGGTTGGGCAGTACAGGTAGGGGAAAGAGGAAAATCAAAGCATTAATTCTCTCCACTCCTGGTTGGTTTCATTGGTTTGACCATGAACTGACCACTCTTACTGGATGTCTGTGCCTACCCAGAAGGCATATGCTCAAACCCAGCAATGGCGGTGGGGCCATGGGGGGTGAGTAAGTCATGAGGGTGGAGCCCTCAAGGACAGGTTTAGAGCCCTTGAAAAAGAGGGCACAGGACCAGCTCCTCTTCTTCCATGGGACAACACAAGCAGAGGTGGGCTCTTCAACACTGAAGCGGCCCTCACAGACCCCAACCATTCTGGCACCATCAGCTTGGGCTTCCAACCCTCCAGAGATGGAGGGTTATACAGAATAGAGAGAATAAAATGTCCACCTTATCGCCCTCCCCCCTTTTCTCCCCCACCCATCCTCACCTGTGGTCACCTGTGGTCACCTGTGGTTTGGCTAAGAGTATTCAATAGTTTCATTTTGCCCGGTCAGCTCATCCCCTCTGTTACCTTGCATAGCTGACCTCTGTGAAATCATCTAATATCTGTCTTTTTTTAGTAACTTCATTTCAAATAATTCCCTCAAGTTCCTTCCATTTTCCTGCAAATGGGAGACTCTCATCTTCCCCACCACTGGGTGGTTTCCCATGGCATGAACACCCGTCTTCCGTGGCCCATCTCCCATCAGGGGGCGCTGAGGTTGCTTCCATGCCTTAGCTGTTGTAAATAATGATGAAAGACAAAGAAGCTTCTGGAGTTGGAAGTCACCCAGTGTGTGGCGTTTTCTTATAGCAGCTGAAGTCAGACAGACAAGCAGAACCACAGACAAGCAGAACCACTAGGACGTGTGTGTGTGTCCCCACCTGTGTGCAGGTGTGTGCGACTGCATGAGTATGTGTGGACAGGTCTGTGCTCGTTCTGCAGACTTGACCATGAGCACCTGTGGGAGCAGGTGACAATAAATAGTCTGTGACTCTGTGAGTGTGGTCAGCAAAGTGTCTAGCAGAAACTTCAGGCAGACCTCCCCCCACCTGCCCTGCTCATCCCGCCCTCCCCATTGGGCTTCTGGGGTGTCATCCCACCGACCAGCAGCAGATGAAATGCTTTGCAAGGAGGAGCAGGTCGATACTGAAGATAAGGGCCCTTCCTTTGAGAGCACAGGCCTTGGACTTCCCTGCCCCATGCTACACAACAAAACAAATTTTATATATATTCCCTATATTTTTCCCTAACATTTCTTTATATAAATTTAAATATCTTATTGAAAAAGGCTTTTTCCTCCGATCATAAAAATTTGAGGAAAAGATTTATTCCCCTCATGGGAACTTGTGTCTGTACGAAAATATAAAGCCAGCTGACGCGAGGTGTAAAGCTGTTGGGCCCTGGGCATCACCGAAGTCTGAACTGCGCGGCGAAGGCACCTGTGTCCTCTGGGGTCTCCAGCGCCGCGTGACTCTTGTGTCTGTGTCAGGTGCTGGAGCTGCAGGTCCCCGGAGGAGGCAGTCGGGGGAGGGGGTCGAGGGCGGGAGGGGAGGAAAGGGCAGCTGCAGCCCGAGGCTGAGCTGGCGGCCACATGGACGGACTCGGACCGTGACAGTTCTTGCTGCCTCTGCCCATGTTGCCCAGGGTGGCCTGCGGGGCCAGCTCTGCGTCACGGAGCTGGACACTCCCCCAGCCCAGGAGTCAAGAAGCTAAAGGAGGAGAAACTGAAGGGGAAGGGGCTGGGCTGGGGCTGGGGGGGTTTCCAAGCCTGGCCAAGGAGGTAAGCCTGCAGCCACGTGTGTGAGCCCCAGAAGTGCTCCCTCCCCTACCACACCCCTCCGTGGGGCCTCCCTGCCCACACACCTCCAGGGAGGGGGATTCTGGAAGCGTGGCTGGGCCTGCCCATGTTGGCTGACACCGAGAAGCTCCCACCAGGAAAGCCCAGAACTCGGCCAGGAGCCTGCCACCCCGGCCAGCTGGCTCTCTTGCAGGATCTCCCTCCTCTAGGAAACTCTCCCCCAACCCCCAGCAGGTGAAGGCCACAGCCCACGGTCCCATCCCAGGGTGCTCCGTCTCCCTGGTGTTCTCAGCACGCCGCCCGTGCTGCTGGCATCCGCCTCTCTCATACATTCTCCTCAAATGACCCCATCAGAGCGCGCCTTCTGTTTCCTGCTGAGAGCCTGACGAGGGGCACACCCACCCTTGGTGCCGACGGGCAACTAGGACACGAATTGGTAGATTTATTTATTGCTTTTCTCTGCTGGAGATAAACTGTTTAAAAAATATTAATTGAATATCTACCAATGGGTCACCTACATGCCAAACAGACGTGCAAGGGACACAGGTGGACGAAAGACTCAGAGTCCCTGATGATGGAGTTAACCACCTTGCAGAGGAGACGGACATAATTAGCCACTTCCCACAGCCCGACAGAGATGATGTGTCAACTGATCATGTCCATTAAGATTCCAGAGCTCTTTGAAGAAACATCAATGATGACATGTAGTCATGCTGTATTACAGCATCTCCAAAGATATGGTTTAATCTGTCTCACTTTTAAGACTATACCCCAGCATTAGAGAAAAAGAGAATAATAATAACCATATCCGTTATGTGGCTGACTCTGTACTAGGCTCCTGATATTGAATATCTTGTTTCATACTCACACAAAGCCACAAAATGAGCAAGCAGAAGTCACTTTCTCCACCACCTCAATGGAGAAACTGAGGCTGGGAGAGGTCACCAAGAGTCAGCCCAAGGTCACAGAGCTTAGCAGGGAAGTCCACGGGATTTTTTTTTCCTTTTAGCCTTGGCTCCATATTGTAAGGAATTGCGTCACATGTTTTCTTGCTTACAGCCTTATAACACCTAAGAAGGCTGGTCCCACTGCTGACCCTTCCTGTAGGCAAGAGACCTGCAGTGGAGAAAGGACAGGAGCTGAACCCAGCTCCACCTACACCCCGAGCCCACCCTCTTTCTACCCTGCCCCAGAATCCATAAAACACAAATGACAAAAGACATTTGTTAACACTGATTCAGTCCTTTATGCCGTTTGCCATCAACACGGAGCGAGATCTACGTATCTGTAGAGATCTGTCCCTCACATCCATTACGTCCCATCAACACATAATACAGACATTGCATCTAGGGTTCAAGCTGTTGTACTTCTTGCATTGAATTATTTGCTTCTCCCAACCTCTATTAAGCAAGTTTGGGGAGAAGAGCTAGCTGCCACGTAAGTCTTGATGAGAATAAAGTCTCTTTATTACTATTATTATTCCCCTAATGGTCTGTGCAGAATCGTACATAATTTTTCAGTCCTTCATAAAATCCCGTTGATAAACATTTGACAACGTGTGACAATTTTTAAACTTTCACTGCAGATCTGCGCGGCACCCCTGCCATCCAACAACGCAATGTGGGGGCAGCCACGGCCACTTCCTGTGATGCCATAAAGAATTTTGCAGCCTCTCTCGGCACCTAATTTATGACATGGGCACTGATGAATGATCAAGATTCACTATTTGCCATTAGAAGAAACAGGCCAACCAATTCATAATTTTCAGGAAAGCTGGTTTTAACAGCCCTATTAGTTTTACAATTCCGACTTTTGTAAGCTTCAATTTGTTACGTTTAAGTTATTTGCTCCAAGGAGTCTGAGAGCTCTTCCTGAGGTCTTAGGGTCTATTTTTCCAAACAGAGCTTGCAGAGAAAGACGATAGTGGTGCTGAAAGTTCAATTAAGATAAACTCTAAAGTCAAAGGAAAACGCTGTGGTCGCCCGCTCAAGTTGAAAATACACAGAACCTTTCCATCCCTCTTCTGTTTATTAAAAATATATATTAAAAAACTGGGATGATTTGTGCGGCCATGTATGCACTACATTACAGTTTTTAGACAATTGCTAAACCAGATCAAATTTCTGAACTCCATGACATCAATCCCTTTGTCTGTCGAGGGACGGTTAAAATATTAAGTGAAGCAAGATCTATATATGCAGAAGGCACATTTGATCCTGGACTATATTTGTTCAGAGGCATGAGTTTAGGTGACAGGAAGGAGACTGTGGTGGCTTTCTAGGATCTAAATCAAATCCAACCATCATGCACGTTGCCTTCAACGTATACAGGCGTGTAAGTCAGTTACTTCCCTGGGAGAAAACAGGTTAGCGGATGTGACTGAAATATTTATTAATATATACTAGTCCTTACAGTCATTAATTCATTCATGAAGCAAATGATTTTTAAGCACCTAGTACGGGAGTTGGCCAACTGTGGTCTGCAAAGCAAAGGTAGCTTCTGCTGCTTTTCAAAGACCATGAGCTAAAATGGTTTTTATGTGTTTTTTTTTTTAATCAAAAGAACAATAATACTGCATGATGTCTGAAAATTACATGGACTTCAAACTTTGGTGTCTGTAAATAGAGTTTTTGTGGCCTAGTCATACCTGTGTGCTTATACAGGGTCTATGTCGGCATCCACATGACCATGTCACAGGGCAGTAGACTCGAGAGCACCACTGGGCCCACACAAGGCCTCAAATCTTTGCTACCTGGCTCGGATTCGTTATACTCCAGGTACCGGAGATGGAGAAAAAAAGTGCTAAAGCTCTTCTCTCATTCCAGGCAGCAGTAAATATGTCAAATGGTAAAATGGCAATAAACGCAATGGAGAAAAGCAAATCAATATAAAGTAAATCAGTAACAGATTGGTAAGGTGTGTTGAACAGGTGACTCAAATAGCAAGGTGGCATTGCCATTGGGAGCAAGAATTTTGAAACAATGAATAACTCTTGGTGAATTTCCAAAGAAAATAGCTTATAATTCTTCAGTTACGCGGTGTGCGTTAAAACTACAAAGAAAACATTGTGCCATGTGTAAAACAGAATTGGGTTCTAGGTCCAGGTCACTATAGTCAGGTTTTTCAAGTATTTAACTATCTGACAAGATGTTAGAAATTTGTGCAGGAAGTGGAACAATCCTTCATTGTGTTGGACTACCCTTCCCATGACAGGGTGTTGAGGAACCCTGGCCCTCACCCACTAATTCAATAAGAACATTGAAATCTCCGCAAACGTTGTCAGACTTAGAGGGAAAACAGGGCTCGTATCCAGAAGCCAAGCCTTAAACACGTGAGGAGGATGGGCAAGAGGAAGAGAGAAAACCACAGATCAGTGGTGGAAAGGCTGAGCTAAATAACTGGCTCTGATTTGTAGCATCTGCCAATTTCCATGGTGTAAATACTCACTGTGGTCAGTTTCAAGCTCCCAACATGACATCATTGAATGCAGAGGGTGGGAAAAGGGGTGCCCAACCAGATCTCCTGAGTCAGCACACCCAATCACTGAGTGGGGAGAGGCTAATCCAGACAAAGGGCATGGACCTCACACGCTCAGAAATGTGGACGGGAGGCCGTGGGAACAAACATCAGAAAGATGCATCGGTGCGTCAGCTTTCACCAATCCAATTCCCCAACAGGGGAGCACGTAGAGGGGGGACAGCTAGACACCTCCCTTTGATGAAGACTCTCTGACCTCAAGAATTCAACTGAGGTGGGAAAGGGAAGATCCATTTTTTAAAGCTAATAAGGATTTTAGCAGCATTTACCAGCAAACAGGATTCCGGAAGAAAATCACATGGGGACATCCTGGTGAGAAGGTAGCAGAGGGAGGCTGGCTAAGGAAATCCCCAGCACACCATACAATATGGGTGTGACCAAAGGTGACAGAGAACCTCTCCCCATTGCAAACAAAATCTGACAGCCAGCGGAGGAGGTAGTATTTCAGCAAATTCATCTTGCACATAGTCATCAAATTATTATAAGTTAGCTTCAGCAACTACAGTAGCTGCTCAAAAAAAAACACATTACTACAGTAGAGCTCTGCGAAATATTTTGCACATACAGCAAACGAGGCAAATTTTGCCACTTCATTGACTTTCTAAAACTGAAAGATCTCCCCCTTTGTCTTGTGTAGTTTCACTAATTGCATCATTAGCAGACGGCCATTTGACCAACATGGAAGAGATAAAAACTACTTTTTCTACATTTTAAGTGGAAATGCAAGTGAAAATATAAAAACAGCCATGTATATGTGCTGCAGAATCCATAGGAGATAAGATAGTCACGTGATTAGAGAAATGTCATCATAAAATCAAAAGAATTGACTTCATGTCCAGGCAGCGTGATTACACAGCCCATCTCAGTTCCCCAACCTCCATAATCTGGACACTCTTTGATGAAGAAAATAGAGGCAGGATGAAGGCAGAAGGTTCAGCACAAAGGAAAGGAAAGAGAAAGGGATAGATATGAAAGAGCAAATAAAGGCAGAGTCGAAAGAGTGGAAATGGGAGACTAACTCTTGCCAGCGGCGGCGGATCTCCCCGGGGAGCGGAGTTGGAGGGCAGTAATGAATGTTAACACCCTTGAAAGCAATACACACATTAAACAAGTCACAAAGTGACTGCCCCAAATCCCAGTCAGCTACGCACATGGAAAGAAGAGTAAAATAGGTGGCATAAAGGACATCTGGCGTGAAAACTTCATGCGTGTAGTGATAATGAAAGGGCCTCATGAGTTGGCCGAGTTCTGTTCCAGTTAGGAGCATTAGCATTATTTGGTATTTGGAGAGGTGGCTCAATCCGTGCCCACCAATTCCACAACCAAGTTGCAAGTGGAGACTCAACTCTCAAGTACCAAGCCGGTCACAGAGCAAGAAGGTCCCTGGAGAAGAACTGCAAGAGTGAGAAGGGGGCCCCAGGGCTAAGAGCAGACTTAGACCCGGGTTTGAATCCTGGCATCGCAGCCCACCTCTTAGTGGGTACAAGATGAGTCCATTATAGTCTCTGCATTTCCATTTCCTCATCTGAAAAATGGAGATTAAAAACTACCTACAACCTAGAGTTCATGACAGAATGAGACTAGACAATGCACTGAAATGAATAACACGAACATGTCAGCCTGTTCCTGTTTGCTGCTGCAAGAAACTGTGAGAAGAGCTCAGGAGAAAAAGCGTCCACTGAGCAAAGACCTGAAGGACACGGGAGCGAGCCCAGACAACATTCGGGGAAAGCTTCCCAGACAAAGGAGCAGCCAGAACAAATGCTTGAAGGCAGGAACAGGCCAACATGTGAGAGCGAGAGAGGCCAGAGGCTGGCGCAGAGAGGGAGGGAATGCTAAGAAATGAGGTGGTGGCCAGAAGGGAAGGAGATGGGGGCCTCGTGGGTCATGGCTGCAACTTTAACCAGGGGCGGGATGGAGGCGATTGGAGGGCTTGAGGCTACAACCTGACAAATTCACAAGGATTCCTGGGGCTGTTTGGGGGGTATGTTATATTTGTGTTAGATGATGGAGGATTGACGGACGGATGGATGGATGGATGGATGGATGGCTGGATGGTTGGATGGATGGATGGAAGGATGGATGACAGACAGACAGACACAGCTGATGGAGGCAAGGGCAGAACAGGGACATGGAGAGACCACTGCAAAACCTGAGGCAGGGATTGTGTCTCAGTCACCGGGGAGATGGTGGCTTAGAGTGGAGAACCCAGGTGCTCCACAATGTTGCCAGGAGCCATCTTTCTCAGCGCCCCCTTCTGCTTTCCTCTGTATTAGCTTCAGAGTCCCAAAGAGAGCAGGACATTTGCTCAGAGAGCGTCTCTTTTCCCCTCGACGGAGCAAGGACCCAGGACCAGGTGCATTTGGCCCTTTGTCTTGGTGACTGTGAACTCACCTCTGTGCTGGGAATGGGACGTGTTGATGAGGCCAGTCTGGCTCACGAGCCATCCCAGGAAGCCACAGGTGGGAACAGCCGCGCCCCAGTGCGGTACTATAAGGAAGACGCGGAGGAGGGTCTCCCAAAGGGAGTCCGGAGAGATCATAAGGAGACTCCCCAGTCTCTCTCTTCAAAGTATTTTTATAAATGAAGTACCATTGTTTCAGGTCTTTGTCAATAACTTGACAAGACGGGATTTCTCTCCTTAGCTGAGGTCATCGTGGCTCCACCACCAAAGCACCCACAGCCCTCCGCCACAGACCACCGAGCTCTCTGGCCCCCCTACCCTCACCCCGCCCCCTCCCTCTCTCTCTACCTCCCCCTGGATGCCTCAGATCTACCTATGGTCAGTTTTCAAGGGCTGATTTTATAAGTTTCTAGCTGAACATGCACCCACATAAAGTCCATGATATCCGATCTCGCCTGCAGTCTGGAGAGGCCCTATGGGTAAATGACGGTGTGATAATGTACAGCTAGTACATTTTGCTCTTAAGGGGAGGGGGGGGCCATCCCCTCCCCGCCCCGGCCCCAGGGCGCCCTGCAGTCCCCACAGCAGCGATCCCAAGTCCTGGGGACAAGGGAGGAATCATCATTGTCCAAAGTGAGGCTCTGCTCCCAGGCTCTGCTCTCAGCTTGGATCTTTCATTCGCTGACACTGAAATCAAATTCTATTGTTTCCAGCCACCATTTTGACCATAATTCTAACTTACATAAAGTTTGAGTTTTATTATCACAAGTGTGGAAGGAGAATAGAAAGGGGGAAAAAAAACACCTATCTTCACAGTCAGCATAGAGCAGGACTGTTAATTCTAGAACTTGAAGTCACTGATGAGGGGTTTCTTCACAGAAATTTCACAGTTCTGCGAGAGTTCTATCCCACCTAAGATCTATTGCATCAATTTGTTCAAACAAAGCTTGGAGTCTTTTCCATTTACAAATGTAACCAACCTTGCTTCATCTTAGCTTTACATCTTCACTGCTGAACTAGTCAAGGGTGTTCCCTGAGCCCTCCTGAGAGCCGAAAGGAGACACAAATCAAGGAGTTAAACAGAGCCAGGGCTGCGGGAGGGATACCCGTGGTCCCACAGGAACCCAGAGGGGGCAGACTGCAAATCCGATCATCCCATCATCTCCCAAAGGAAGCAGAGCAAGACTCTTGGTACTCTAACAAGGTAGGAAAATGCACACACAAAAGTAAATGCATTTTGCCCAATGAGCCAGGCTGCAAAGGTGGCCCCCAAACCCAGAAGGCCAAGACTGTGGTCTATAGGGGCATTAGTGCACACAACTGCCCTTCATCTCACTGCCATTTTATGTCCCCAGTATGTTCCCACATGTAAGCGTGTGAGGTTTCATAATATTATCTATAGAACTTTTAATTTTATAAGTTATAATAGGCATGGTAATAGCAAGCCCTTCTTAAGTGCCCACCATGTGCCTTCAATCCATTTTTCACACCATATTCTCAAGTCACCATGTCTAGTAGGTACAATTAGTATCAAAATAGGTAAGACGACCTATGAAGAGGTCACATCGGGGATCGTTCGTCCAGGGTGTGGTCTGTCTGAAACTGAAAGCTAAGTCAGGCTCTAAACATCATTTCCCTTGCCTCTTAACAACCTTTGGTGGGCAGAGAGAGGTGCCTTCCAGATTTCCCTTCCAGAAGTTCTTGCGGCCAGGCTCTGGGAGTGTGGTCAGGAGACAGCCAGAGACCACACGTGCAGAAAGTCACCGTTCAAGGTCAGATCCTTTCCAGGACAGCCTACAACCAATGACCAAGCAAGCATGGGTATAAATTCTTCCCATCATGGCCCAATCAGGACCCCCAAAGGGTAACTGTTGCTCAGGACTCCCCACTTTGTATGTCTGCATCACAATTTCATAGTGCCTCTGTCCAATTTCGCTTCCTGTCTTTCCCTTTTCAGATATTGAGTCCAAATAAATATCTCCAACCCTACCCTCCATCCCAGTGCTGAACCTAGAGAGCTGAATCCCACTGGTGTCTCCAACTTTGCCAAGAGTGCCGTCTACTGAGTGAGTGAATGACCATGTGGGTATATGTGAATACAGTATTGAAACCCTGCGTTTCGTATCACAATCCCTTCAACAATTCAACAACCTCCCATGTGTCCCAAGCACCTTTCTAGGCAAGAACAAAACAGAGAAGGTCTAGGCCTTGATATACTGACGGCATTTCTCAGGTGACCATCAGTGGTTCTCCCTCTCAATCACTCATGAGAATCACCCAGGAGTCCTTGGTCTTCTTTGTTTGTTGTAACTCTGCCAAGCTTCCACTGGAATCCAATACATAAGAAGAAAGTGAAGGCAGAGAAACATTGAGAGAGGTGACATACCAGGATTTCTCACACTTTTCCAGATATTGGAGTCACCTGGGGCTCTAGCGAAAATGCAGATTGATTCGGTAGGTCTCGGGTGCTGATAAAGATGCTGTCCCCAAAACACTGGATTTAGGGCATGCACAGAGGCATTAACTAAACATAAATTGGGGCATAGAGAGTCCCCAGCACAGGGCTTGCATTATTTGATGATTTTATTTTATAGATACAGCTCCTACCCATGAAGACACCAATTTTAGAGAAACTACTGAGCTCCCTCTGTCACCTTTATTCATTCAAGAATGACATGCAAGCTCGACTGAGCTGCAGGTGTGATGCTACAGAATATAGCCCTCCCAACTGCTGGTCCTTACACCGTTCAAATATTCAAATAAAACCTTCATGGTTAACTTTTTGTATTTAGAAGCTAAGAATGTCATGGTGGGGGTGGGGGTGTGTGTGTCTCTGTGTGTGTGTCCGGCAATTCTGAACATATCAAGACTTTTCTTCTTTTTGAAACACAGTCGCCTTCACAAACAACTCTGACAATACACTTTCATTTTGTCAGGGATGCTTGGGATGAGATGCGTTCAGCCATTAAAAGGTGGGAAAGTGCCCCGCTGCCGTGGATATGAGAGGAGGCCACTGTTTTGTCATATGTCAGCTCCCCATCAGTCGAGGCAGAGAAAGCAATTGGTGCATGATGGGGTTGGGAAGAAACCCTCCAAATCTTAATTATCAGAGTGCCCCCCAGTTTCGCTCGGCTTGCTGTTGACTCCTGACAAGCTCAGAGGCAGACGAAAAGACAAACAGCACATCACCCACTGGTTAATTAGCAGCCAGCACAAAGCAACCCAAATTGCAAGCCCAAGAAAATAGGCCACAGAGTGGCTTTTTGTGCAGAGGATTTAAGCAGTGCGTGCTGAGGGGGACAGTGAATGCTTCGGGTCTCGACCCTGCTTCCACAGTCAGGAGGGCAGAGAGGTCTCTTACTCCTCAGGGTCGCGGGGTGTCCACTGCATGTCTGGTCCTGAGGCTGCAGAAAGGATGCTGTACGGCTGATGGACCCTTTCATGCATCCAGCCAGCAAACAGGCATTGTGGTCTACAGCACCTCCTACCTTCAGGACTGAGTTTGATTCCGGGTATTAGGTCGTAAGAAACAAAGGCACCTTCTGACCGCCCCACTCCCGAATGAGCCTTGTATGTTCTACGAGACGAGCCAGTCACTATTCGTTCACTTCTGTGAGGTTCCTAGAGTCCCCGAACTCAAGAGACAGAGAACAGACTGGTGGGGGGGAAGGGGGAGGGGGCGCTGAGAGTTTGTCTTTAATGGGTCCGGAATTGAATCTGGGAAGATGAAAAAGTTCTGGAGACAGTGCAGATGGGAGTACAACAACGGGACGGCACGAATGTCACTGACCTGGACACTTAAAAATGGTTGAAATGACAAATGTGATGTTTTTTATATATGCATGACTTTTATAATTGAAAAGGAAGGGGAAAAGGCATAATTCCTGCTGTCTTAGAAACCGCAGTCTGGTGAGAAGGCAGAAATGAAACAAACCAAGAAATGCATCTGGAAGTATGCAGAATGGAACGGCATCGAAGGCGGACAGGTCCCGTCCATCAGGGTCAAAGTGACTAATTTCCCCAAATGCAAACACAACCAGGATATTATTTGCTTTATCGAAGCATTCTTCACTTTACAAATGGATCCCTTTAAATATTGAATTCTCACACGTGTTGAAGGTTTATAGATAAATCATTCACTCCATAACTAAGAGGCCTGAAGGCAGAGGATTTCAAGATAAAGTGTTATGAGGCAGTGCCAATTGAAGATCAATCAGAAATTACAATAAGCATCTTGGTAATTACAACAAAAGCTTATGGAAAAAATGATTTAACTCATAAAAGTTTACAAGATACCCAGGCTGATGCACACATATACCTATAAAAGGATGTGATGAAAAAAATCCATATGCTCCTTCATGGTTTGCATATTTAATAGACAGTTACTGTTTGTGAACATAATATTCCATATTTACTTGTCCAATATCCCTGCTCCTGCTGATTTTTTGAACACTGGGGATTTTCAAAATATAAAAACAGCGTGTCACTTCAATATGCACTGCTATTGTGCAAAAGGTTTAAACTTTTGTGCCTTTGTTTAAAAAAAAAAATCCTTTGCAAAAGCTTCTCATTAAAATGTAGAGAAGATAAGCATCCGAAAATTTAACTTGGAAGTTGCATGAGAGAAAAAAACAAAAAACGCACAGTCTTTGGATTGAACACCGCGCTTTTATCCACTGACGTCGTGGCCAACTTTCAGCGTTCCCTGGAATATCTCCCAACTCCTTAGAACACCTGAAGAGTTTCTTGCATGTTGGGCTGGTTGGCAGGGAGGGTGTGAGGAAAGCGAAAATAGCAGAAGGGGAGGGGGTGGAGAAGAAAGGCTATCTTTTAGATTAACCCACCAAATAATCACATCCCTTAAAAGTGGCTTTATCAGGTCTGGAGCAAAGAAAATACTGCCAGGATAATTAACAATTCTGGTTTTAAAAAGCCAAAGTTGATTATCTAAAGGGCAGGCTGCTCTTTAAATTAAAGATGATATCGGAGGCATTTACAGCAATACATGTTCCAGCCACCGACATTACACATAAATACATATAGGTCTGGAATCCTCTTCCAGCTGTCAAGACAAACTAGACAGGAGAGATCATGGAGTGGAGGGGGCGGGGAGGGACAGAGGTGAGCTAGTGGTGCTCTTACTAGTACAGGCAAATGTTTCTCAGCCAACTCTGGCCGGGCGGATATGACCCTATGTGGACAGAGCTTCGAAATTTCAGAAGCAGCCAGAAATTCTACTTCTCATGTTAAATTTTATATTTTTTTAAATATTGCTTTATAACTAATTTTTAAAATATACATAATTTGGGGCCTCCCTGGTGGCTCAGGGGTTTACGTCTCAGCACTATGAAGCTATCCACAGCTATCCGCAGCCACTGCAGCGTAAGTTCAATCCCCGGCCAGGGAGCTGACCCACAGGGCACAGCAGACCTCTCCTATCTCACCCGCTGCTCCCCTCAGCAGTGGATTTCAGTGAATCCGCCTGGTCTGCTCCCCACTGTGTCTGATGAATCCGCTCACTCCCCCCCACCCCTCCCCACCTCTGGCCTACATCCCAGCTCTTGTATGCACAAATAAATAAATCTTTAAAAAACTAAAATATACATTATTTGATCATTGTCATGCAACCCAAGTAAAATCAAATAAAACTGAATTTACTGGAGTCACTCATTTGCACTCTGCTCGAGCTGATGCCGGTCCCCACGCTATGTGGTTGGAAGAACATTCCCACGCCAAGTGCCACTGACCGGTGGAGGCGGGGCCCGCCCCGAGCGCCATCCAGAGGACTAGCAAGGGCTGGGATCACCACAGCCAGGCCTTCAGAAATGCTGGGCTCGGCAGAGGATTTCGTAACCCTGACCTTGGATGCCCCAACAACGTCAAAGATTGATCCTCCCATGGGGGCAGAGCGTGGGCTTCAAAGCTTGCACTGGCCTCGTCCCAGCCGGAGCTCCCTTTGGCCGAGGCACATAAAGGGGGCTCCCCTCCTCCCTGCTCTCCACCCCCTCCACAGCCCAAAGAGCACAAGGCTCGCCCACTCTGATTTCCAGAAGTCACAAATGGTTTTCTGCAGCAAGACTTGAGTCCATGAAGACAGGCAAGAACTGAAAACAAATTCTCAAGACTTATCTTTGATAAAAGAAACAAAAGTATTCCCTCAAGCTAGTTCTTGCCCCAGTTTCAAATAAACAGATTCTTTTTTTTTTTTTCCCTTTTCCTTTCTGTGCCAAAAAACTACCTAGCCAAGAAGGGGATGGGGTAGGAGGAAGAGAAAGCTGACATATTACTGATAGTCTCTTTTCAAAAATCCCTTTGATACGTCTGAATCTAGGCTCTATTACCAGGTTCTTGAACTAGCAGGTCTCAGGGAGAATCTGCCTTCATACGGTTTACATAAACAGCACAGGTTCTATTTTGCTTTGTTCTTAACGCTTTTCACTGTACCACTGGTGATGGAGATGCTACTTCGCCTCAATGGCCCACTAACCCTTTGGTCTTCGACCCCGCTAAATGCCACCGGCCTAGCCTTGGCCGGTGTTTGAATTTGCTGCTGAACTTTACTCCTTTTCTTTTCCCCATCCCTCTATTTGTCCTTCTAAAAAGAAATCAACCTCCAAATAAACTCTGACATCACTTGCAAGTTATCTGAACCAATCACACAAAAATAGGCCCAGCGTGTGCAGCGCCCCGGGCTCTGACGACGCCTCGGCGAGAAGACACGGCTCATGTGCCACAGACCACAGGCCGGGGGAGGGAGGCCAAGAGCAAAGAGCCGGGCTCACTCTCGACTGACAGCTGCTCCAACGCAGGTGTGCCTGGGACACAGGCTAAGACAGTGTCCCACTGGATTCTGGGGACTCCAGTCTCCCCCTTTGAGGCTGGTGCATGGTCATCCAGAGAGAGTTCGTTTGTTTTTAACTGATCAGGAAGAGACCCAGACTTTTACAGTGACCGTCATGCCACTGCTGGGAGAGAGATGGTGATCCCTCATCGTTGTTGGGCTTGGCTGTGTGCTCTGACCAGTGGAATGTGGTCCAGATGTGGGACAGATGTTTCTAGGCAAAAGCTGAAAAAGGAAAAGGCACCTGGAGCAGAGCTGACCTGAGCTGCAATAACCCATATTTTTGGCTTGACAAAAAGTCATGTTTGTTAGGGTACGCCACTGAGATTTGGGAGTTGCTTGTTATGCAGCAAAACTAACTAATACACTAGCACTGTTTAGCAACACATCTTTTTAAAAAAGAAGATAATTGTTTGCTCAAATAATGTCCCCACAGCAGCTGACCTGCTGAGCAGAAATCAGAGGTATCCATGATGATATAGAGACTGATTCTGCCCATTTCATTCAATGGTGGCTCCATCCTTAGGATCTTTAGAACACTGTGGTCATTCTCGACTCCTCTTCCTCTTGCACCTCGCAGCCCAATCAATACTAAATTCTGTTGGTTCTACTGTTGAAGTCCATCATCAGACTGGCCCTGCTCACCATATCCACAGCCCAGCCCCAAACCAGGCAGATGCTCCAGAGTACATGTCCTGAGTTATGGCAATGACCTCCTGATTTCCCACTTCCACTCTACCCCCCAACAGCCTGATTTACCCAATCTTCAGAATAATTACAATTATTCATGTCCTATTCTTAACCCCCCCCCCCGCCAAGGACTCGTCTCACTGAGAGTAAAAGCTAAGGTCCTCCCCACAGCCCACCTGGCCTCCCTTGTCCCCTCATGCCCTGGAATCCAGCACATCTGTGTCTCTGCTCTCCCTCCAACATGCCGGGCACACGCCGCCTCTGAGTTTTCCACTTGCTCTTTGTTCTGTCTGGACTGCTCTCCTGGGGAGCCCACTGGCTCATTGGGGCCTTGGTTCAAATATCCCCCGATTGGGGAGGCCTTTTCTGAAAATCCTTTATGAAAGAGCAACCCAGCCACCCTGCCGCCCCCCACCCCCAGCTTCTTCACCCTGGTTCATCTTTATCCACTGGACATCCCACAATCTGGAAAACTAGAGAGTAGGCTATTTTTCTGATTCCCTCCATCAGCGGTAAGCTCCAGGAGAATTAGAATTTTGTTTGCTATTTAATTCCCATTTCTCCAAAGTGCCAAGTATAGTAAGTATTCAGTATATGAGGATATTGGGATCAGATACACCTATCTCTGACTTCCAGTTCTGACACATACTAGCTGTGTGACCCTAGACAGGGCACACTACTTCTCTGAACTTCTATTTAATCACCTGCTAAATGTTTTGATAATGCCCTCCCTAGTAAGTATTGCAATATAGAGGGGATTGTCTTACTGCTCAAGTGGATAAATTGTCACTGTTGTGATCGTGTTCCCCACCTGTCAACAACCCATCCACCCTGCTCCAGCCACACTGGCCTGAGACTTGTTAAAACATACCAGGGGTGTCCCCACGTGGCCTTGGTTCTCTGCCTCAAATGCCCCGTCCATTCTCTCGATCACGTCACCAGCTTGTTTCCTCACCACCCTACTCAGACATCTTCTGGCCCTGTGCTCAGCTGCCCTCGCTAGAAGATAAACTCCAGGAGGAGCACCCCCATCTGTCATGTTCTCCAGCACTCTGGGACACCAGGCACACGGCATGCACTTAACAGAGAGTCCTGGTAGAAGCAGCGCGCGTGGAGAATAATGCAGACTCATAGAGCATGTTTTTATGGTTATCATCGGAGAATCTCTGTCCCATATGGATTGAAAACCAGGTGATAATAGAGGAAGCAGGAAGGTAAGAAGCATTCGGAGGACTCTGCATCAAGGGAAAGAGACCTGCAAAGTATTTTTCATTTCTTAAAAAAAAAAAGAAAAAAGCATAACTCATGTAATTCAAGAAGGTGCTAGAATAGAAAACTCATCAGTCTGACCCGGATGACACAGGCCTAGGAGAGTGAGGAATCCTGACCAGAAGGGCAAGGCTGACGCTGACAGCAGGACCAGCTCTGCAAAGAGGACTCGAGGGCTCTGGCTGACTCGGGTGAAACAGACCCATTCACGCACAGGGGGCTGGGAAGTAATCAGGCCAGATAATTCGGGGCCAGCTCATCTCCATGAGCTCCTGCATGGAGTCAATTTTGCCCTTTGGGCATCGCAACTGAAATGTCTCCTCTTTAAGATTCAAAAGAGCAATGAAAAGGAGCCCTCTCAAAAAAAAAGGGGGGGGGGCAAGACTCAAGTTGGGGAGATTTGTCAGTGCAACCTGGAGCCAGACATCACAAATAAAAGTACAGTGTTGATTTCTGTAACTACTGACTCATCGGTCAGTGTCATGTGGGTGTTGACTGGAAGCAGAGTAGCCACTGGCGAGATGGGGAACAGTTTGCGAGAAGAGAGTGATTTCAAAGATGCTATTTGTTCCCATTTGCGAGGATGTATATGGCGACACCAGCGTTTAGCTTTCAGTCAGCTGTAGGAGTTTACAAAGAGGAGGTTAAGAACACTGGCAAATGGCTCATCTTTCTACTTGCTCAAATTGTAGAAAGATGGAGGTGACTTTCCCAGCCTGGACAGTCAGTGAAAATTCCTCTCTTTCTTTTCCTCTAGCATTTCCTTTTATTGTGTCTGCTGGCGGTGGACAGGCAGCCAGAAGTGCCTGTTAGACAGGGCTTTTAAACTCTTCGTTGTTTGCAGAATATTAGTAACACTATAAAAAGTTTATGTTAATTAATGCTGCATTTTAATAGATTTCCTGGAAGTTTGTAACTACGTACTATAAAGGCTTTCAAGATAATGTATTATACAGTGTTATCATAAACTCCGAAGCAGTTCAAATATTCCTTTTATGTCTCAATAACTTTCCCCCCAAACTTACAGTATTTAAAAGATTCAAATGCAGAAATAAAAAGAAAAAATTTTCCCCACCAGGGGATATTTTAAATTTTTATCTCTCTCATGGAGATCAATCTCATTTCTCGAAACACTCTGCTTTGCTTGTGAGCAAAGTGCTGTCTGCAGTGTAACTACCCTGAGTTACGCTGGTGTAGACGCTTCCCCATCAAGTATGGGCAGGTTTTTACGGCGGTTGGAAGTTCAAATACCTCATTACTTTCATATGCTTCTGGCCCAAGCTTTTATATATGTGAACATTCCTTATCGTTATTTATCTCTCTAAGTTTGGGCAGAAAAGAATCATTTGCAGTTCAAAGAAGCCCCATTTTTCATGTTCAGCAGGCAGACCAAAGGGAGGTTTTGCTTGTGAGTTTCAGAAGAGAGCAAATCCAAATTAAACTTCACCGTTCGGATTTGGGCTGCTGAACTTAAACCCCCAAATGCAAGTCCTCTGTGGATTTTCCAGGCAAAGAAATGCGTGGTCGCTAGACCCCTCAGAAGGTCCGAGCGCGCCCTTCCAATGTGAATCACCATTTCTTTAAGGAAAACAGGAAAGATTTTCTGGTCACTTTTATAAAGAAAAATAACAAGTTGCCAAAAACGGGCTTTTTTAAAGTGAAAATGAGTTGAAGAGAGACTATGGAGGGAAAACATAAAGAAATTGAAAGAGCTGAAATTAATTACATGAATCAGGGTCCATTTCACTCTTTTGATAAGACCAATGCATCATAAACAAGACCGCCATAAACCCGTTGGGCTCTGCAAAATATACAACAGGCGTCCACATGCAGATATCCCACCTTTCTCCTGCCAAATTATACAGCCGGTATTACGAGGGCTCTGTGGCTCGCAGCGAAGGTCTTGGAAGCTGTGTCTCTCTTACTTTTCTCCATTCCCTAAGTCCCAGTTATAAAACATTTGTCATCTGGGCTCTGCATCCGACAGCATCTGCATTATATTATGTTTAATCTCAACTCCAGGAAAGGAATACGTTTCCTGAACTTCTGAGTGCTATTATGATTTTTCCATCAAAATTCTAAGCCCTCACAGTGACCTTAATCGAAGATTTTTACTAGAATCTCAAAATGATCCAAATACATGCGTGTGTGTGCGCATGTGTATACACTGGCTTTGTTAGTTAGCCGAGGCAAACAGTACACATGGCAAGGTGGAAAACATTCCAGAGAATTAACCAGAACTCAAGTCACTTCTCTGGGAATCACAATCATCAGTGGTAGGGTGACTGGCCTCCTGCTTGGCCCAGGAATGAAGGATTCCCATGCTATGAGTGTCAGCCCTAAAACAGTTCCGTCTGTGCAAACTGGAATATTCGGTCATTTTCAAAACCGCATAATGAAATGAGCAAAGGTGGAGATTTTTTATAAAAGGAAAACTGCAGGTTCCACTAAGACTCTGTGGAATGCAAACATCTCTTTCAATCTCTATTCTCTCTCTCAATCTCTCTCTTTTGATCTCTCTCCCCCCTCTTTCCCTTTCTCCACAGCCCTCTCCTCTCTCCCCATCTCCCCGCATTCATCCCTGTCTCTCTCTGCATTTCTTTCCCAAAGTCCAATTTTACAAACACCACTTGGAAGCCGTACCTTAGAGACTTCATCTAAATGTTTGTCATTAATGCTCTCCCACCTCCCCGGGCCCCCCACCCCACCCTAGCCATGTAAATACAATGAGTCCATAGCAACACATTTCTCATTGTGCTTCTGTCCTAAGCGCTGGGTTTTGGGGTCCACACCGTGTGAGTCACTCTTGCATGGTCCTCAAGGAAGAGGCCAAGATGGAAGGGAAATACAGCCTCAGGAAAAAGTCTATAAAGATTTCTCGCTTTCCTAATCCCTTCTCTCTAATGTTTCTTTGTAAATTTGTCAGATGGGAATGAAATTGCCTCATAACTCTCCAGACGTGAAGAGCATCTCTGAAGAAAATTACGTACTTGTCAAAGCAAGGGGGAATTTATGTTGGTGTGCCTGAGATGTGATTCTATTCCGTCTATTTCCTTTGTGCCCATCAGAGCAACTAGAGACAAAAAAAAAAAAAACAACTCGTTTATGGATTTTTTTTTTCACTCTGGTGCATTTTTTGCTTCTATTTTTCCCTTTTGTTTTCTTATTCCCCCCTCCTTTCATCTGTGTTTATTGCCGGTGACAGTAAACTTGCAGACGACAACCCTGTGATGATAGCGCCGATGATTTCTACCAGCACAAGGCGGCTCAAACAGCACAAAGATGATTTCCCCGCGGACTGTCCCGGAAGGTGCCGGCTCCGCGCTGAGGCCGCCGCGCCGGCCAGGGGCCGAGAGGTGCAGAAGCCGCGTTCGGCCTCCTTCCGGGCGGCCGCTGCTTCCTGAAATTAAATTCTTTTCCCCTGGCCCGCACGGTGCAGCGCTTCCTGGACTTTATCTGAATCTAGACGCTGCAGAATGTCACTTGTCCGGTGGGTCCGCGGCCACTCACGACGCAGAATGAGCAGGGAATTCAGGCGGGGCTACCTGGGTTCAGAGCCCAGCTTCCAGCTAGCAGACTGGGCACAATGTCCAGATTTTTTTTTTTGTTTGTTTGTTTTTGGGAATTTCACTGCTGTTTTTTGCTCAATGGGAAAGCCTACTCTGTGGGAATGTCAGGAGAAAAGGAGAGTTTCCAAACTGGTAGGCTGCAAAGCTCTCCAGTTAAAAGCATGCACTGGAGTGAGACAGTCCCGCTCCTCTGCTCCCAAGCTGTGGTACCTGGGGCAAACCGCTCACCCTGTCTGCTGCCTCAGTTTCCTCATCTGTGAAGATGACACTAACTTCACCTCCTGGCGTCAGTGGGAGTCTCACGGGCATCCAGAACACACACGGCACATGGCTGACACCCCGCAGCTGCTGCGACTTCACTGCAACGTGTGCCAAGTGCCTGGCATAAAGTATTTGCTCGATAAATATTGGCCCTGCCCTCCTCCTCCTAAGCTCCTTCCTTGAAAGTCTGTTTCACTGTTTCTTCAGCATCCCACAGAAGGCCCATCCCAATGCAGCGATTCGAGAAATTGGAGAATGAACGTCAAGATCTCTTGCTATTGATGATACCCTAGATATTTTGTCCTTTCCCTAGTGCTTTCCAATGCTTTTTAAATATTGAAGAGAATGAGGATTATTCTTTTAATGTCCCCACTTGCCAAAAATGGTTCACTGACAATGTAAGTGAAATGCATGACGGGCGCATCAGAGTTATTTTCAAATAAATCAAGATTCTACAGGGTGAGCATCAAATGGTATTTTGAATCTTTCCAGAAGTTGATTCTCACTAAATTAAAAAATAATAGTAAGACAAATATTGTGGGGATGGGTCTAGATGGCGTTGGTAAGATTCGTCCTAAGAGGGTCCCTGGAAGAAATGTTAATTGGGTGTCGGACTTATTTCTAGCTTTAAAGAAGTAATCAAAGACGGTATTATCTGCTTCTCTACCTTTGAAGCTCTGTCCACGGCATATCTGAAATTCAACTGGAGTGGGGAGATTGGAGACAAAGCAAGAGGGAGCTCTCCCCGAACCCCAGACCTTACAGCTGAAGAGTCTTACAAATAAATTATCGTTATTCCATACACTTTAATTAAGCTGGCGTACATCACCTTCAGTAATTTCAGGATGCAGTGAGCTTGGTTAAGTGTTGTAGGGAATAGTTCGATGCCTTCCAAATGCCAGTGTAAGGGGAAATCGGGTCCCCCAAAGAGTGGGACGCAAATGCAATTCTGTTTTCCTTCTGTTAGATAATGTTCACCCATTAAAGTAATTATAAGACTTCAGGGAAGACCCCCCCGCCCCGGTCTATTCCTTCTGCAGTTCTGATCAGAACATACATTGTTTATTACCCCCTCGTTTACCAGCCCCCAAATATCATTACAATGTCTGTGCCGTGATATATGTATGGCTGTTACCCTTTTAATGGATAAAAAAAGATTTAAGTACTTCATTCTGTTGCATTTTGACAGCTGTTAGCCATCATTTTTCCATTCACCTGCATTTAGCAATCCCATAAAGGAAGGCAATCTCAGAAGGAACATGCGCCGGGCACTGCAAGGTGATAATTCTGTATCACTCTGGCCTATAAATACCTGCCAGGCTTTTGCTGAGTCAGCAGTGTCTGGCGGCGTGGCAACCTTGCCCTTTTATCTGTGTGAGTGTCTCACAGCAATTGGACCACCAGTCCCTGCAGTGAAAATCCATAGTATCGATCAGGCCATTTCTCCACTGTAATTCTTTTGTAGGAAATCCCTGATGACAAATTTTATCTGCACCACTTTTTGATCGCTGGTTTGATGTAAAGGGTCTCCAAGGGCAGAGTTAAGCGCTGGGCCGTTCCACGTTATCAAGCAGCCCTTTTATTTACTGAAACTACGATTGTGGTCACACGCACGCACAAAAAAGGAAGAGAGACAGAGAGTACCAGGAGGAAAAAATGGAGCCCCACAATATTTCAACAAGAACAGAAGGCAAAGGGGCAGGGGGGGGGGTCGCATGAGTGAATTGACTCAAACCCAGGTTATAAACGGCTGCTCCCTATTTGCAATCGCATAGATAGTGGCGATGGTGTTTTGATAATGATGCTGAGATGATGGAGGGCTGTATATTGAAATTGAGTTGGGCTATTTTTCTCCTGGCCACCCTTAGTCCTCCCCCTGGCTGGTTAAGCTTCTTTTCTCCCTGTCCTCAATATGTTAGGAGAATCTCTTTAGCTGATGGTGTTTGCCAGAGATTAGGATCAGGTGTGAATCGGAGACCCAGATGAACTTCTGTAAAATATCCAAACCCCCAAAGGAAGAAGGAAAAGGTTATATAAGAATGTAGATCCTTACAGAGTTGCTGGTCTTGCTAATTCTGGGCCCAGGTGCAAAATGGAAAGAGAAGAAAGTGTCCCTGCTCCATGCAGTCCGTTTGCTGAAGTGCCCCCAATACACGAGACAGGTTCCAGGAGAGTCCTATGAAACCCCGACATCGGGGGTGGGGCTGGGGCTGGGGTACCTCTTTCCCAGGATGGTTGAGGCGGGGGGCACAATATCCATCTACCATACTTGTAGCAATTCTGTAAGGATCCACATTTCTCAGCCCACACTATGAATATCTGTTGCCAGAAAATTCTTTGGGGATGGGCTGCTCTGCTATTGCAGGGGTCCCGGCAGCATTCCTGGCTTCTACCCATTAGGTTCCAGTGCACCCCCTCGTGGGTGGGGACAATCAAAAATGACCCCTGACAGTGCTAAGTGTCCCCCAGACAGGGCGGGAGTGAGCAGCAGCAGTGCCACTGGGCGGGTCCGGGGTGGAGACGCGCAAGCAGGAGAGAGGTGTCCAGAGGTGTCCAGAGCTGGGCGCTTCCTCGGCCACTTCCATTCAGTTCGGCACAAGTAGAAGCTTAACACATAATCGACCAAATAATGAGCCGGGTTTTCCATTTCAACAGTTGCAAACTGGAAATCTCTGCACCAGACTCTGCCCATGCTAGTTTTACTGGCTAACAACTCTGTGGTTGAATTTGAGCGCCTCAGGGGGACCTAAACTCCGCGTTACCGGGGGGCCTCTCTCCCCGTGACCTCAAAACTGACTGTCAGAGTGACGTCAGTTCCCTGCCCTTGAGGCATCTGTGCCCTAACCTCCCCCCTGCTGCGACCTTCCTAGCAGCGTTCTCAGTGGGGGGCGAGTCTCAGGAGACAAACAACTAGGCGCGCACTGTGTTTTAGACCACAGCGGGGGTGCTGCGGGGATGCGCTGCAGGCCCCTAGCAGGTGGAGGTCAGAGATGCAGCTAAGCGTCCCATCGTGTTCAGCACAGACAGACAGGAGCTGTCTGTCTGTCCCTCTGCCTGGACAGAAGCAGCCCCCCCAGATGTAAGCGGTGCAGAGGTGCGGACGCCAGCTCCAGCTGGCCGCGCGTCAGCCCCTAGGCAGACGTGC
>PVIJ01014608.1:0-39895 GCA_004024925.1 Scalopus aquaticus
CTGCACCCCCAGCGCCCACGGGGAGAGCACCGCCACTCCTCCCGCCTGCCTGGCCCACCCTCTTGTGGTGTCTGGCTGGTTCTCCTACCTCCCCGGGTGCCCACTTGCCTCCCGCCTCCCCTCCACCGCACTCCCCCTACTAATGCCCCAGACCCCACTTTCCCCGCCTGCCTTCGTTCCACTCGGGGAGCCCTCTGAGACATTCCACCCACTTCCAAATCTGTCTATCTTCCTCCGCCTCCCGTTTGACCACGGAAACACCCGCGCACAGCCCCCAGCCAAGGCCATCCCCTCACTCCCACGCCCATCGTTCCTTCTGTTTTCCCAAACCTGCAAAATCTATTTTCTCACCCTCCACTCAGACTGGGATTCAGTGACTAAACACAAAGAAAGCTATTGTCCTATTCTCAAATCGTCTACTCCCTACGTATACCAGAACCTAAGTATACCAAAGATTAGCAAAATTTACATGAAGGAAAAGATTTGAAAATAATAAGCACAGTAACTGCTATTAGCAGTTATTTTGTGTTATTTACTCATTTCCATAAATTTATTCATTGAAATTTATTTACTATTTTTCATGTACTCTACACATATTTATGTAAGTGCTTTACATACTAGTCCTCACAAGTGCCATTGAGGTGAGCTTGATTCTCCCGTACACGATGCTCCATAAAGGAATATGGGAAGTCAGACCCCTGCAGGGACCCTCTATACTCTGAGGGGTCCCTCTAGGAGTCTGGGGCCTTTGCAGCACGTGACCTTTCCGGGACCAACCCCAGCTGGGGTCTCACCTTGCAGCCCCAGGCTTCTGGGATTTTCTTTTTCTGAGGAATGACTTTAGTTTTTATACTTAGAGGCTTTTATGGAGTCCTCAGTATGAAAAGGGGGGAGCCTGGGGCCACCCCTCAGTTCACCTTCACAGTTATCTGGTCCTTGACTCCGGTTCTCCCCCTGCCCCACCCTGCAAGCCCCCTAAATTGGATCGTTTTTCTGCCCCCCAGCACAAATTTGAGAAGTATTTAAATTAGATGTGTGCGTGGAGCCCTGGCCTAGCACACTGTAGGCGCTTAATTAAGTGGTGGCCGTCTGTACTAACAGGTCACACTCACCCCTAAATTCCCAGCAGGCACTGCTCAACTCCACTTATGAAGTGCTGGCCCTTCCAGTGTGAGTAAGCACTGTGACCATGCAACCTCCGCTCCGCCGAAGCCACATGCAAACAGCTCCCAGAGGGACTTTCTCTTGTCCCTCCTGATGTCCTTCAGGCACCAGCAGAAATCCTAGCTCCTTCTTTTGACCCTTTCAGCTCAACTGAAAAAGCCTAAACTTTTCAAAGCAGACTTTTGGAAAACGAAGATGAGACAGGAACAGAGGGAACCTGAAAGCAGCATGCTGAGAGGGAGGGAGCACGTCACAGCCAGCCTTCCTCACTTGGAGAGAACCCGTCCCTCTCTCACCCCAGGGCTGGGCTGAGCTCAGCACCAGCAGACAGGCAGGGGAGAGAGGGAGGACATGCAGACCTTCGCCTCCTCCGTGTGCCCACAGCTGGACAGAGACTTCACAGCCGGGCAGAGAACCCACAGCCACGCAGGGACGCAAGCCTGCCCAGAACTCTCCTCCCTCCCAGAGGCCAATGTCGGGGGTTGCTCCCATTCTTCTCTGGAGTTCCCTGCCCTGCCCTGTTTCCCTCCTGCCACATTAGCTCTGTCCTCAGTTTACAGGATCCACCCATACTCCTTGACAAATCCAGCCACACGATCCACCAAACAGACCCCAGTCCACTCTCCCCTGACCCCACCTGGGCGTCCGAGTGACACTTTGCAGAGCTCTGCTGGGCATTCAGACACTCCAACCTCACATCTCATTCAGACACCACCCACAGTGTCAGGGACACAGACAGCTGGGGAGGCAGCTGGGAGGGCCGCTCCTGTACAACGCCATCCCAGTCTCCACCTTACAAAACCAATATCCAACTTCTTTTCTATTACAACCATCCTCATGAATAGGAAGGGGCCTCTTGGTTTGATCTGTATTTCCCTGAAATGATATTGAGCATCTGTCAAGCGATTATTGGCCATTTGCCCATTCCTGGACTCCAGCCCCTGTCTGTCTCTGCAAACACACCAGGGCCGGGTCTGCTTTTCCCTCACTCTGACTCCAGCCGGTGAAGCGTCTCCACCTCCGAAGGAAGCTTTCCCAGCGCAGGGCCCCGCCGCCTGCCAGGCTTGTGGGCTAGGACAGCTCTTTCCCCCGCCTTTGTCCTGTCGCCCCAGCTCATCCCGCCCAGCTCATTTACCATCACTTCTCAAGGAAGTGTCCCACGACTACCCGGCCACGTGTCCACCTCTAAGTGGACTTATAGGGGACTCTGTATGAGGACAGTGTGGTCAACCCACAAAATGGCCTAACTGCTATACCAGCTTTACAAGCTACAGTTTTGTCACCAAACTTTAAAGTCGCCAATTTCACAAAGCAAGATAATCATAAAACTTTGCAATTTATTTGACTCTTTGAAATAGAAGACGAAAATCCCTACCTTTCACAAAACAGTTTGAAGTTAAACAGAAATATAGCTACATTGTATCATGCCATGAATTGGTTACTTCACCCAAATTTTGTTTGGGGCATTTAATAAATCATAACCCTTACCTGATTTAGAGTCCTTTGAAGGGTCTAGGATAGGGCTAGGGCAATCTAAATTTTGAGAAAAAAAATAAAATTTAATAGCATAAATATAAGAACAAAATACACTGATTTTTGTAAAAGCCAATAATAACATAAGCTCCCTCTTCTATAAATCAAATCACCTCCTTAGACGCAGACAACCTTGCCTGTCAAGCTACTGTGGCAAATGAGGCCACACCAAGAGAAACCTTCAGTCTTTTCCCACAGGCAGAGGGCAGAAAGCCATAAACTGTATAATTACATTTGGTTGGTTCCCAGGTAATCTCCCAATATTGTGCCAAAGGGACTTTATTGTTTCTTTGTTTGATCAGCTCAGCAGTTCCCTAAAACCATCCCTGGCAATGAAGTAACTTGACACCAGAAAGAAGAAAAAGCACCTGGCTTCAGATTTTGTAAATGAAGGACAGACAATGGAGTCACTATACCAAAGAGTGTCAATGTCCTCCCCAGTTAAAAGGCAATTCAGGCAACAACGGTCAGTGGTGGAGCAAAGGAGCCAAGGGGCTGAAGATAAGGATCTGAAGTTAGTCATTTGAGGTGCGGCCAGGGAAGGCAATTAGGAATCTGGGTGGTCCCCCCATAGGGGCTGTGGAGTCACAGAATTCATCAGGGCTTCCGGCTGGACTGCTCTCAGTGTCCCCAGGATTGAGGGGTATAGTGGAGGGGGTGGCATTCGGGATGGGCTGACGCAGAGGGGCTGACACAAAAGGCTACTGCAGCAGTCCAGACATTGAGAGTCTAGGCCAGAGTGGATGGTCAGCAAAGAACGTAAGATAAATTCTGAGAAAGATGGCATGTTACAGATAAAGGAGTGGATGAAGGGAGGGACAGAAGTCACCAACAATGTCAAATAACATCCATGAGGGAAGGACAGCTCTGGTTTATCTCGCCCTTCATCCCTGTGAACGGCATGCTCAATCACAGCACCCCAGACAGAGAGCAGGAGCACAGCCTTCCATTTCATCTGCACATGAAGCAACAACCCACACTCAGCTGGTAAACAACAGGGTCAAGTTCTGGTTGGCTCATGCCCTTGGGCTTAGACAGAGACTGCTATCCCTTCAATTTAACAAGCATCACCTTAGTGTCCACTGTATGATGGGCACTCTGCGGAAATTAGGAGAAAATCCACACCCCAGGAAACAGCCAGTGGGTCAGTGCAACTGTGAGGGCAGGGGGCAGCTGTGCATTAGACAAATCATTGCACAAAGTCATTACAATACCAAAGAAGGCTGCATTTTCTGGTCTCAGAGAGAAGTTGAGCCCCCTCCCCCCACGCCCCCTACCCCCACCCGAAGGCAAGGGATCCACACATCTAGTCCAGCTAAAGGGCACTGAAACAGGTCCCAGAGGTTACAGGCAGGGAGAGGCAGTTCAGAGTTCAGGCAAACAGAAGCAGCGCGAAAGCAAAGAAAGGGGTGTGTTTGCTGAAGGTGAGGTTCGGCTCAGCACTGTGAAAACAAAGACACGACATCCCACACTCCATGTTCTGGTCACCCTACAGAGACCTTCACTCGATTTTCATCGTCATACCTTTGTAGGTAGGCTAGTGTTTTGCATGGAAAATTAAACTATGAAAGGGTCCCAGAACTTGCAAAAGACAGTGGCCCAACAACAGCTAAGGGCTTTCTCAGCCAAGTGACAAGGTTAACACCTAAAGTGAAGGTGGCCCAGAATCACCCTCCAGAGGAGGATGAGTCAAAGCAGGAAATATGTTTATATTCTGTAACAAACAACAAAGGCCCAAAGGGAAATTTAACCCTCAGCGGTCCACACCAAACCCTGACAAGACCTGGTTTACTTCTTCAATAAAAAGGCTTTCATTTGACCAGGTTTCAGGGATAGGATTTTATGCTGCTGGGGGCGGGGGGGGGGGGGGGGGGGGGGGGGGGGGGGGGGGGGGGGGGGGGGGGGGGGGGGGGGGGGGGGGGGGGGGGGGGGGGGGGGGGGGGGGGGGGGGGGGGGGGGGGGGGAGGGTGGAGAAAGGATTATATGTTGCTATTTTCATTAAGTATCTAAAATTGACAACAACATTTCAGTATTAAAGAAAATAGTTAATGCATATGCAAAGTTTGTAGGACTCCATTGAGGATGCTTCTATAATCTTTACATTTGCAGGCAAACTATTGTGCTTAGCTTCTTTGGTGCTTCAAAGACAACGTGTTTTTCACAAGTGGAAGGTTGGTGGCAAGCCGTGTGAGCAAGTGTGATGGCACGGTTCTGCCATGGCTCGTGCTCACTTGGTGTCCATGTCACATTCAACTGCAGTGTGGCCACTGTTGTTTCAGACACAGTGCGAATGTACACGTGACAGACTGCAGTGCAGTAGACATGACTTCTCTGTGGCACTGGGAACCCAAAAACTTGGTGTGCCTTACATTATTGTGGTATTTGCTTCATTGTGGTGGTCTGGGACCAAACCTGAAATATCTCCCAGGTGTGCCTGTACTAGATTTTAACCATGACTAAAAAGAACATTAGACCTAGTGTTTAAAAGGAATGAGATATAATACCATTTATTTTCTACTCTTACACTGTAAAAAGCTACAAAGGCCCAAATTCTTTACAATTTACTTTTCTAAAAATCTGCTGCAAAATAATCTCAAAGAAAATTTAAAAATTTGTCATTATATCATCATCCTAATCTAATGATTAGTTCAATACATTTCTATTTCTGTAAGTCCGCAAAGGCATAAATCAATAAATACATGAAGAAAACATTTTCTAAAAATGCAAATACATAGGTTAAACTTTTCAGTAAGTCAGTGTAACTATACCTTTTTCTTCCGAGGAGGCATTGTGATCATCGCTAGAACAAGAAGAGAAAAACCATTTTATAAACTGATACTAATTTTAGACAAAAATCTCTGGTCCAAAAACGATCACTCTGTGTCTCCAGCAGGTTAGCGATTCCAAACCACTCTAATAAATGGCGCTTCCTTCTTGCCAGGTCACACCCAGGACCATGGCTGACTTCCAGCAGCCCCCTGGCAGCCAGCCCTCGTTTACATCCTTGTTCTTCGTGGCCTCCAGCCCCACCTGTTCCTGGGATGCCACCTGCCCTGTGAGCCCTTAGCTCCTGCCACCGCTTCTCGCTGCTTCCGTGCACACGCCTTATGGCCGTCACACGAGGGCAAAATCGCCAAAGGATGCTTTTTCCAGAAAGTCCCCCATCCTTAAACGCCAGTGGCAGCGCAGCAGCAGCAGCAGGCCTGGGGAAGGAAGGGCTCCCACTTCACAGTTCCCAGCGCGTGGAAAGGGCCTCCCTGGACCTGCTGCTCCCCCTCAACTTGCTGCCCTCTGGAGCAAGCGGCTTGACTACTTGTCCCCACTTTCCCACCCCCACACTCTCCTAGACTGAAAGCCACTCAGCTTCTGCTCTCCTGTCACCAAAATCACTCGAGCTGGAGCCACAGTCTCCTGCCTGCAGATCCAATGGCCACGTCAGTCCTCTCTCCAGATGACGCAGGGGACACTCCCCATGGCTCCCAGGCACCCTGCTTGCCTGGTCTGCTCCTGGCCTCCTTCCCCTCTCCTCCCCCGAGGGGCCCATCTTCTGGTTCCATATCCAGCCTCCTGGACTGCACTTGACCAGGATCACCCTCCCCACTCCCCACACTGCCTCCATGCCGGCCTCCAGGCCACGTCTTAGGCCCTACATCTTGACCTCTCCCCACGGCTCTTGCAAGTTCCACTTATTTCTGCTCTCCCACTTCATATACACCTACACTTTCTGACCTGCCTTTGCAGACCCCCTCATAGGGTCACTTCCCTGGGGCCCCCAGGTCATCACCAGTTCCTGCTCTCTCCTCCTCATCCTCCCAAGCACTCCCACTGTCCATTCGCCCCTGAACTCTCACCAAGCGCTCTCACTGGCGCTCGCCTGGCGGGTGGCTGTAATGGCAGGTGGCTGTAATCGCACCAGTCACTGTACTTGTCCGCGGCCTCACCTCTTGCCTCTCCCTCATGTGACTGTCAGTGTGGCCCGACCAGCATTTTGCTCACACCCTTCCACGGCTTCTCTCTGCCTCCCATCTGAAGCCTGCTTCCTCAGTGCCCGGCTCCCTGTCTCCCACCCAGGGTGCTCCCCCAGAGTGAAAGATCTCCAGCGTCCAAGCACACCCTCCATATCACACACACACCCCACTCCTGAGTCACCCCAGGGTCACTGTGTGTGGCCTTGCAGGTCATGCACCCCAATTCTGGGTGTTCCATGGACAAGTGCTATGATGTTGCGGCACCCTCTGGAACTGGGTGTGCAAGACAGAGAACAGTGGTGATGACGCTGCCCCTTGACACCCAAACTATACTCAACCTCTAAGAACTGCTCTTCTCAAGGGACAATCTGAGGACCACTAGAACAATATGCGGTGCCTTCTGAGATCAGTTTTTCTGATCCACTGTGTCGGAATCTTTAACGAATTTATGAAAAGGCAGGAAGAGAACAACAGTCCTGTTATTTCTCTTTTGGGTGTTTAAGATCTTTATTTTCTCATTTAACCACCCCAGTAAGTCTACTTGGCTGGTTAAACACAATGCTAAAGCCATCTTGCATTTTCAAAGAGGCTACCTCCCCTCAAACAGGATCCTCTTGCCACTGAACTCCAAAAGTTGAAACTGAAAGGAACCCAAAGATCTGTTAGTCAGATGCATTATTTTAGCGTGGGGGAGATGGGGCCCTAGCAGAGGTTAAGTGAATGAGCACCTAAGGTCACAAAGCAAGTAACAAAGCAGAGACAATCTTACAGCTAGTCTCAGGCCCCTTGGCGTGTTTCTCAATTCATCCATTTAACATGAAATGCGTGTGCAGTTCATGCTAGGCGTGCTGACAGAAGAAAGCAACTGCAGACTTCTTTCTGTGCCTCTCATAACCAAGAACTTTGTGTGACAAGGAAGGGCTTGGAGACAAGAGAGCTGAGACTGAGGAGGTAGAAAGGTCTCCTGGAAAGTGGCACTGAAGCTGAACCATAAAGGACAAGCTGGAATGAACAAGCGAGGAAGAAGCTGGGGCGGGGAGAAGCGTGCTTCTGTCTAAAGGAGGAAGGAGGTGATCAAGGTCCAGGAAGGGCAGGAAGGCATGTGTTGTACAGGGGTGAGGAGGGGGGCAGGAGGGTGGGACAACTGGCTCTGTCACAAATGGACTGAAGGCAACCATAGGAGGCTGAGCAGCCATCACTCTAGTCTCTGTTTCCACATCAAGAGGATTTGAAACTGGGGCAGAAGAAGAAGAAATGCAGTGAAAGTCCCAGAATCTGCTATGACCCTGGACACCTCCAACAACCTGCAGGCTCAGAACTGCTTCTGATGTGACCAAATGACCCAGGTATTTCCCCTAAAGACAATGTCAGTCCCCCAAGCCACAGAAGTCGGTGGCATGCTCCAGAAGTTGTGGTGCTAGACAGTGGAATACTACTCAGCAATCAAAAAAGACAAACTCATGCCATTTGCAGTGGCAACATGGATGGAGCTGAAAGGGATTATGCTAAGCAAAATAAGTCAAAGGAAGAAGAAAATTATTGGATGGCCTCATTTATAAGGTGAATATAGGGAAACCAAACAAAGGATCAGGAAAAAGATACAACTTGCAGGCAAACCATAGCTCTAAGGCATACAGCAGGGAAGGGGCAGTGAGAAGGGTTAAAACAGGGGAGGGAAGAGCACAAGGGACTATGGTGACAGTTCATGGTGCCAAGGTGGTGGGAGAATTATGGGACCATACATGAGAGGAAAAATCAAATATTGTACAAAAATGAACAACAATGTAAGAAAATTTTTAAAAATCTGTGACACCACACACACACACACACACACACACACACACATACACACTAAGACATTGTAGTGCTAGATGAGAAGCAGCCTCTGAAGACTGGGTAACTTTAAGGTAACCTCCAAGGAAACGGCTGCTGCATTCAGAACAAGCTGGAAGCTCGCCACCCAACCCCTCCATGGCAGCCAGCCCTCTGGGACCAGGTCCTAGGTGATCAGGGCTCAAAGGAAGGTGGGGACAGGTGAAGGGAGAGAAGTTGGCATCCTGCCCCCCTCCCAGGGGACAATTCCTGAGTCTGGCTGGTTTCCCATCATCACCCAATAGCTTTTTTCTACACACTCCAAAGACCACAGCTTCCAATCAGTGTACCCGTGGCAGAATTCATCCCACGGCTTTTGTCTTTTACTTCAGGTCCCTGAATGAAACAGTCTTCGGTGCTTCTGGAGGTGCTCAGCACTGGCACAGATGGGAAATCCACAGGGCTGGCTCCTTCACCCACCCCTGTGCCTCTCCTTCTGTCAGTTACATGAGAGGAAAAATAACAATGAAATAGGTAGGTCTTTAAGTACCAAAAGACTCACTGCATCATATTTGTAACAGGCAAAAACTAGAAACAACTACCTGGCTCATCAAAAGTCAAATGGATGAATAAAATGAGACAGAGATAAAGATAACAGAGTGCCGTGGCGTGGAGAACCAATGACCTGCATACACACAATCATGAGGATCCATCTCACAAACAGAACATTCCACAAGAGAAGCGAGACACGAAAACCACAGGCTATTTGAGTCCACCTTTAGAAAGTTTGCAAACAGCAAAGCCAATCTCTGGTTTCTCTGGGGAGGAGGGATATGAAGTAAGGATGGTGGTCACGGATATGTGTTCACTCTGCAAAGATCTCTCAAGCTGTACCCATGGAAGATGCTTGTGTTTTCTATGTGGTTGTGTCCACACACCCGAAGAGTTTTCAGCATCATGGGAAAGGAAAGGGGAAGTATTAGGACTTTAGCTCTGTAGGCTGAGTTGCAAATGGAGAATGAACTGGGTGTCAGGAGGCAAGGTGAAGAGGGATGGGTGCGGCCTAAGGGCAGCTGTGAGGTGGCAGGAATTAGGGCAACAGTTTCTGGGTTCACTCACTTGTTCTTGTAACTGTCAATGAAATCTCTGTGTAATGGGCTCCAAAGAGAATGGGGCCAGGACTGAGAAGGCTGGAACTAGTCTTGTAGAGAAGAGGAAGGGAACTGGCACATTTCCAGCAGTGAGGGGACAGAAGGGGTGAAGTGAGGCGAGTGGACAAGGAGAGCTCCCTGGCCTGGCAACATATGGGGTGAGGGAGACCCCCATGACTCAGCCCAGAAGGGATCCCTTCTCTCCTCCCCAACCTGAGCCAGCAATGTCTGACAGATACCTAGCTAACTGGATATACTGCACTGCTCCACTTTGGTTTGCTTACAAGTGAGGGGCAGCCCTGGGCACTCAAAAGAAAGAGTATGAGGAAAGGCCAAGGAGTCCACATTCCCAACATCCAAGACATTGTTTGGTGGTTTGCACAGAAAAAAACAAACATTTAATGGACACATAAATGACTGATTAAACATGGTAGTTACACAGAAAGTAAAGATCCTACCCCTCAGCATTAAAAATATGTAATAAATAATTTGAATGGCAAACAAAAGTGAGAATAGCTAAATATCAGAGTGACATATTATGGAGGCACTAAAATTCACAAGCAATAGCAGCAAACATGTGTGGGGCTCTGGTTTACTGAGAACGCACCTTCTCTGACCCAGAGCTGCGTGGACTTTGTTGCTACACTAACAACTACCTCCCCAAATGGGCCAGCGATCAGAGGGCAGACTAGAAAACCATTATGTGAAGGAGCAAGGATTACTCTAGAGGGTCAGTTATCCTGGCACTAAGTGGAGAAGTTCAGTTAGCAAGGTTGACCTAAGTAACCTCTAACTTCACAGGATGTATTGACAATTCACTTCCGCTCTGGTTTTTTGGGGGGAAACTTTTAGCTATAAGTTGATGTGAAACTCTAACAACCATTCACAAGTCTTTCGGTTGAGTACACGCCTCTAAAGAAAGGTTTTGACATTCAAAGTAGAGTCAGTTCGTGTCCTGGTGTGTTTTTTCCCTCACTCTCCTAAAGGCAAGAAATCAAGCAGGCTTTTAAGAGGCTATCTTTCTGATTGCAACAGTGTTTTTTTAACGGACAGGAAAAAAATAAACCCTCCCTCCCCCGAGAGAAGCTGGGCCTAATGTCTAAATACCCACGAAAAACTGAAGTCATCCACACTTGAAACCTTGGCAACTTTCCTCTAGTTCCTGCAGAAAACTGTTCTGCAGCGATGGCTGCCCCAGAACTACATTCTCAGCAGTCTGAGCCCCTACTGAGCATCTCTGCGCTTTAGGCAAATCCAGCAAGAGGGTAAAGGGCAGTTTCCCAAATCTCCGCCATGAGTCTTTTGCTGAAACACCACATGCAGACGCCAAACAGTCCCCTTTTGCAGTTGACAGGAGTTCCACAATGCCATTAGAGCACCCCAAAGCAGCTCTTAATAAACAGTCCTTGTAAAAGGCAGCTGCTTTTAAAGCAGTTATGACTATGGGCAGTTGTAACAGAGGCCTTCGTTATAAGCAATGATGATTTCACTCCTTCATTGCTAAAGACACTGTGCTAGCGCCACGGGGGGGGGGTGCAGAGGGGGGGAGCCCATGCGTTGGCAAAGACAGTGATTAAGGGAAATAAACATCCCCTCCACTTCACCAATTTGAGGGCCTGGTAGTCAGAACGCAGACCATGTCCAGCAAACACCCCAGCACCCGCCTGAAGCAACCCTTGAAGTCCACCTTGCGCCGGGTATCCCGAGAGCTCACACCCAGTTCAGGGCATGTGAGGACAGCAAGGCGGGTATTCGCGACCCGAGGCTCCGCAGGACGCCAGGGCGCGTCCCGCCCTCCTCCGCACCCGCAACTCCAAGAACAAGGGGACCAGTGCAGCCCACCCGGCCCAGTCCCGCCACCTGCCGGCGCGGGGAGCGGATGGGGTGGGGCGACGGAGAGGCGCGGCGCGGGGTTCGCTCCGGTGAGCAGGGGGCTTGGAGTTCCGGGGCGCTGGGCCCCAGGGCGGGCGAGGGGAGAACGCAGGCAGACGGGCGGGCGGGGGAAGCGCGGCCGGGGCGGAAGGGGCGGGGAAAGCGAGGCCGAGCGGCCTCGGAGCTGCGCGCCGCCGCCTCCCGCCCGGGCACCTGCGCGCGGCCCCGCAACGCTGCCCAGCCCAGGTGCCGCCGCTCGGGGTGGGGTGTCGCGTGCGCCCCAGCATCACCGCCCAGCGCTCTGCGCCGCGCGCTGGCAAACGCCGCCACAGAAAGCGCTTTGTTTGTGCGGCCCGAAAGGGAAGCCGTGAGGGAGTGAAGCCCTCGGCCATACAAACAGGGCACAGGCAGAGCCCGGGGTGGAGGTGCAGGAGTGGGCAGAGCTCTCCTTCCCGCGGCCACGGCGGGCCCGGCTGCCCACCCGGGTCCACTGCTCTTCCTCCCCACCCCCAGCCCCGACCCCACTCACCTGCTCTCCCCGCAGTGGCTCATCGTCGCCCTGTGGCTGGGAGGGGGCTCTGCGCTCGGGCCGCGCGGAGGCGGCCGCTGGAGGAAATCGCGTGCGGAGCTCGGCGCAGAGCACCCGGCAGCGGCCACGCACCGGGAGGGAGGGAGGGAGGAGGCGAGTGAGAGCCTCGGGGGAGGGGACTGGGCGGGAGGGGTCGATCGGAGCCACCGGGGAGGGAACGAGGAGGGGAGGGGACGCGGGCGCTAGTCTGCAGCCGTGAGGGTGGCGTCCAGGGTTCCCTAACGGAAACGCGGCTTACCAGCGGCCCTGCGCGTGCACACCGGCTGCACACTCACGTGAGCACACTGGCGTGCTCACTTGTACACGCACCAAGGAATATACTAACGCGCGCGCTCGTTTGTGCACCATGCTGCACGTGGCTGCTGGTCAGCGCCCTCTCCCCTGGGGAACTCGGCTTGGTGACACTGACTCCATGGCTGCTGAGAAGCATCAGCGCCAGTCTGGAGGAGACAGCTTAGGAGAGTTTATGGCACCTGACCGGGACCCGACATTCTTGTATCTGAGGATTTGCACAGGGGACCACGAAGCACCTCCCCCCCTTCCTGATTTTTCTTAGGATTGGTAAACTCCGTGGTATTCTGGATTTCACATTTCACTACAAGTGTGTGCATGAGGGACCCCGCTGTAAGGGTAGTGGATTAAGCCTGTACTTCCCAAACTATTGCACATTAAGTCATCAGGGAGTTGTTTAAATCTCAAGGCCCCAAATGGTATCTTAGCTCAATTAAAAATCCCTGGAGTGGGATCAGATCAGTGGCCCTTGGCGCTGATTTCTTTTTCCACACTCTCAGCATGGTTGCTCCTTGTCTGGCTTTTCCATGAGGTGGTGAGTGCCATAGCATCTAGCCCAGTTCTGGCACACAGTAGGTGCACAATACACATTTACCACAGAAAGGAGGCAAGTGCAGAGACTGGGATGGACTCCATGCTTGCTGTTTCTGAAATTTTCCTTACGCTGGAATACCCTTGGCCCCTTGGCAATGGCCTCATGGAATGCCTGAACTGGGAAGAAAGAGAGCAGCGTGGCTTGAAGGGACGTGTGTCTTTCAGTCCTCCCAATGTCTCAGCCCCAGAACACCCCAGACTGCCTCACTGTGACAAAGGTCCAGCGTTGGTGGCTGGGTGAGTACACCTAATACTGTGCTGGACCATGTCCGAGGGAGAGTGCTGGCCCCGACCTGGGCCTTCACATCTACTGAGCACAAACAATTTCACAGAACATCAGCAACAGACAAGGCCCTTCTGTGACCAGGATGTACCACAAGAACAAGCGACTCTGATCATGTCTGAACACAGACAAAACATGCAATTGTCCATGTGATCAAAGACCAGCCATCCTGGCTGCAAGGTGACTATGGCTTCCTCACCGGTCAGGGCGAGCTGCAGTCACTCTGGTCCACCCTCCCTGTCTGCCTGTGAGGATTCTCTCCGTAGAATCACCCAGCTTCCCGACCTCACCTAAGGCACAGCAAGGCCTCCCCCAATCAGCTGGCAAAGGCCCACATCCTTTCATACTATTTCCTAACATCCTCTTGCTGAGACACATCTAGGTTTTCATGGTGTGCATTTCCCCCTTGTAATGGGTATCAACCCAAATGGTTTAACTGCAGGTGTGTTCCTTAGGATCTTTGGCTGGAGAGCCTTGAAAATAAATTACTTGACCATCATGATAACAGCCCAAGGTCAACATTTCACCCTCTTCACACACAAACTGGGGCTCTTACATATCATGTCATTCAGATTCCCACAAGGCTGGTGTTCACATTCACCATGGAGGGGGCCAGGCTGGGCGTTGTTTGCTCACACCAACTAGCTTCCAGGTGAGCCTGCGTTCCAACCCCAACTCTGCTGTAAGAATTTAAATCATTTAACTTTTTTCAACTCAGCTTCTAGGCTAAAAAAAAAAGGGGGGGTGATAATCACCCCCATCTCTATCATCTTAGTGCAAAAACTTTTAAGAATAAACTACCACCAAGACCTTCGCTCCCAGAACTACTCCACCCCTCCCCCTATAAATGTAAAGTGCTGTTAAGTAGGAAGGTCCCATGAGAAATACCAGGCCTGGCCCAGCCTCTGCACTGCTTCTCTCCAGCCAGCTTGCTGGTTGCGGTTAGTGGGTTTTGTTTCCTGGTCCTCCACAGACACGAGGGGCGGTGGCTCAGACGCTGAGCTTTTGGGCCTGGCATGCCATGAGCAGAAAGCTCAGGCTCAGTCAAGAACCTAAGGGGAAAAAAGGGCAAATTAGACACCAAACTGTATTACCTCATCATTCAAAAACTGACATTTATGCTGTGTTCATTGCCTTCAAATTAAGTGAATGGAATGTTTCCATTCAAAATAGTTAAAATTTTAATTTCTGCATTTGTGGTGTTTATCCACAAGAAAAAAGTCACTTAATGAATGACAAATGAGATCATAGTGCTTCCGTGAACTTACTGAGTCTCTAGAGTTTATCCTATGAAACTGGTTTATGGGATAGGTATTATAAGCAATAAACTTATTTCAAAGTGAAAATCAGGAATTTTTGAGCAATAAAATATCATAATGCTATCTTACGTTGGGCACCTACTACTTGCCAATACATTGCATGTGACTAGCCCCATTTAATCATGGAGCTCTCTTTACTTCCTATACTCTCAGTCAACAATCTCCCTGTCTTTTCCTCAAAACAGCTGAGGCCATCCCCCAGAGTCCCTCCAGAGCCCCAGGATGCCTGACACATACCACTGCACCCACACATCTCCACGTTCCTTTCCAAGATATGTTTCCCTTCTCCAGTTAAGGCCCCACTGCCTGAACACTAGCCGCCCCGCCTCCTCCAGAACCTTCCTCAGGTGCCTGTTCCTCCACACACCTGTCCACTGAGCTGGAAACGTGGAAGACTCCACCATTTCCCCAACTCACAAAATCCTAGTGATTCTCCCCCTCTGAACGGCTGAGGCAATCAGGGAGGACACACACCTGTTCTGTTTTGGTCAGACCTGACCAAGTGCTAGCAATCTCCTGGCATCCCAGAGGTATCCAATAAATACCGTGCAGGACCTCATCACATCTTTCCTGAGTATTACAATCACCCCCTAATTAGTCTCCTCTCTCCAATCCTTACTGAAGGATCTTTCTAATAGAAATCTGTTTGCATCCTTCATTAGAAAATTTCAATATCGCAGTCATCCTTAAAATGAAATCCAGACTTCTTTGCATGCATAAATGTACCTCGGTCATGTGCTTCCCAGTTAGTGTGTGGCTTCATCTACCGCACCTTCCCTGTACCTTTGAACACCCTCCCTGCATCCCCTTACACTCTCCCTGTACCCTCCCTGCACGCCCCTGCACTCTCCCTCCCTAAATTCCCCTGTGCTCTCTATACACCCATGACCCTCTGAAATCCCTGCATCTTCCCTATGCATTCCCTGCACCCCCTGTACCCCTATGCACCCCCACCCCACTTCCTCCCATACTTTCCCTCTAGCTAGCCGTCCAGGCAGCAGGCCCTCTCTGCAGAGTGCAGGACACTCCTCGGTCTGAAGCCTTGCCCAGTTCTCCCCTCTGCCCAGAGCACACCCAGGAGTCCACAGGGTCCGCCCCTTTAACAGCATCTCCTTTAAAAGCTTTCCCCAGGCTGCCATGCTTCCATCTGCCATTGCCCTTGCACTTGGTGTCAGGATTGTTATTTTCAGGGGTCTCCCACTGGAGTGTAACTCCTCAAAAGGGCGCTTGACCTGCCAGCCTGGTCCCTGCCGACCACAGACCCTCATGCAGCGTTTGCTCAGCAGGTGTGAGTGGATGATGAGTGGATGCACCAGCCAGTCCACGCTGGGAGAGTGGGTGCCAGATTCTCTAATCCTCGCTCCTGTGGGATAATGCAATAGGCTCTACCTGCCTCAGAAATGCTCGCCAGTGACCCTTACCTCTTGTATTCATGGCCTTTTGTAACCCTCTCCACTTAAGTATAAACTAGACCTTGTGTGTTGCTTCTAATGACTAGAACACAGCAGCAGGAATGACTTATAACTTCTAAGATTGGCCTATCAAAGAAGACCCAATTCCATCTTGAATGGTTTCCTTGATTTCCCTCCTCCCTCCCATCTCCCTCTCCTTCTCCTTCTCTCTCTCCACACCCACCCTGGGGTAGCCCCCTGCTATGCTAAGAGCAGCCCTATGGAGTGGTCTACACAGAGGCCCATGAAGAACTAAGACTCCATCCAACAACCAGTGGGACGTGAGGCTGAAGACAACATGTGGATGACTTGGGGGGATCCTGCCCCCCTGCAGAGCCCTTGAGGATGTGCTGCCCTGATGCACCCCTTGACCTCAGCCTCATGAGAGAATTTGAGCCAACAGCCCAGCAGAACCATTTTTAGGTTCCTGCCCCACAAACTGAAATAGGCAGTGCGGTTTAAGATGCCAGACTGGCGGGGAATTTGCTATGTAGCCATAGAGAACGACCCAAACAGGAAACAAGATCCTATAGTTAGTGCAGTGGAAGCACATTCGCACTTTTAACTTTGGTGAAGTCAATCACACTTGCTCTGCAAAAGGGAGAGCAGTTTGCAGGTAGGTAATTCTGTTACTCCATGAAGTGAGGTGTAGGATCTGCCTGGGCCTCTCCCACAGAGGAGGAAGTCTGGACACAGACTGTGCTGCTCATTCTTTCCAACATCCATGTTTTGTATATAAAGTGGGACGAATGAGACTAATGTAGATTTGTTCAGAGACTTGCATTCGATATGGAATGTAGTTTTCATGACCCTTGAAATCCCTTAAGTCACCAGGACTGAGCCCAGAATGCCCCAAACCAAGAACAGTACTGACCTTAGGCCACCAGAGGGGGAGCCAGGCCTGGGACCCTTGGGGCCCAAATCCCCACATGGCCGCTGCTCCAGCCACACCTCCCACAGACCAAGAGTCAGTGAGCCCCCTGACTGTGCCCACCCCCCTCCACTTCTAGACCACACTCAGGGCCAAGAGACCCCAAATTCTCCATCCATATGGCCCTGAGCCCACTTCTGGCTCATGCACAGACCTTTCACCAAGTCCAACTTGTCAAGGGTGGAACATTCTCTCTGGAGTGCAAGCAGGTCAAGGGGTAGCCCAGGGTCAGTCTTTAGCAAACTGCAGATGGAGCCTGCAGCTGGGAGCCACGGGGGTCCTGTTACAGAAGTAATCCCCCAAAAAGGGGGAAGCTCCATGCTCCCTGTCCCACCTACTCAAGGGTGGAACTGAGTGGAAAGGCAGGTGCAGCCAAGAAGCCAACCCCAAAGTCTCTGGAGGCCGACACTGACCAGAGGAAATCTTTAGTGACGTGTTCAAGCCACTCTTGGGTTTTTGGGTCCTCAGAAAAGGCATTTGCTTTATTCTCTTGGCTTCTGAGCTACCTTGGAGCTTGCCATGTTTGTTTACTCAAGTGAGGGCATCCAATTTTAATCTAAGGCTCTTTTCTTGGCATCGTAGCACTTGCCACGTCTCTGCTTCTCTGGCTGACAGAGTGTGTCATCATCTCCCTTCCAGTCGGGCACATTTGCAGTGAGGAACAGCACTCACAGCATGAACTCTGCCCAGAGAACCCACACTGAAGCTAAAGGGCACCTCTTGGAGCATATTTATCTAGTTACAATGGGCTGAATGTGCGTGTCCTCCCAAAAGCCTTAGGCTGAACCCAATGTGACGGTGTAAGGAGGTGGGGCCATCAGGAAGTGATTAGGTTTATTTTGGGTCACGGTGAGGGGGCCCTCAATAGGATTAGTATCCTTCGGAGAAGAGGATGAGACACTCCCCTTCAGTGTGAGGAAAGAGCAAGAAGGTGGCCAGCCCCCTCAAGCCAGGAAGATAGAGGCCATCACCAAGAACTGAGTGTGCTGGCATTCAGACTGTAAGTGCTTGATCTCAGACTTCCCAGCCTCCCCCAGCTCTGCTGTCTAATTTCCTGGGCTGCGATGCTTTGCTGTGGCAGCTTGAGGCAGCACTCACCGACTGACTGCCGCAGTTTGGGGATGGGCGCTCTGCATCTGCCTTTATCTAGCTAGACTTTCTCTCTGCCCCAATTACTTAAAGCAGCAGGGAGCATGTAAGGAAGAAATTCCAGGGGAGTTATTTAGACAGGAAGTTATTCCTGCCACTTCCACCCCTCTGCACCCCTCTAACTATGTACCTGATGCTGTAACTGCCTCATAGAGGAATTGCCAAATCTGGTTTCATGATGTGTTAACTGTGTCTTCTGTTCACTCCAGGGCAGTTACAGATCAATAAAATATCCCTCAACAAAAGTTTAACTCACGTTAATTTCAAAAATTAAATATCATCTAGGTTTTTGTTTCCCCAGACGACAATAAGATAAATTCAGAAAAATAGGAAAATTTCCTTTCAGTGTGTTTGGCATATTTTTATGTCCAGGGCCTATCTCCTGATTTTTTTTTTTAAGAAGGTTTTTTTTTAAAGATTTATTTATTTTTGCATACAAACTGGGGTACAGGCCAGAGGTGTGGGGCGGTGAGAGGGTTCACCAGAGACAGAGTGGGGAGCAGAACATGCAGATCAACCGAAATACACTGCTGAGGGGAGCAGCGGGCAAGGAAGGAGAGGTCTGCTCTCCTGATTTTTTTTAATGATAAAATCCATAAACATCATTCAGAGTATTAGTTTAAACTGAAAACAAATTGAGTAAAGTCTTGCTTCACAGAGTGGGGTCCACAGGTCTGTGGCATCAGCATCACCTGGGAGCTTGTCAGAAATGCAGGATTTCAGCCCACTCAGACCTACTGAGTCTCAGCCTACATTTAATACAACATGCTGGTGACCCGTATGAACATTGCCGCTGTAGACATGCTGGGTGGTTCACAGACTCCCCAGGGGGCCACAGAGCCAGGATGGGATGTTGACATCTGGAACAGCACCCAAACTGCTCCACAGAGCGTCTCCGTGCCACACCGCACACTGGGGGGCAGACTTCACCCCTGCAGCCACATGGCTCAGCCTCATGTCTCTGACACGGGTCCCAGGCACCAAGCAGAAGGCCTCTAGGGCTCAGGTTACTGTCAGCCCCACTTCACAGGAGAAGCCAGAAAAGGGGGTAGCATTTTCGGTTTAAGAAAGGAGAGTGGGGGAGAGGGGGTTAGGTTGGTTGGCAGGGGAGGAAGTATTCAAAACACAGGCCAGGGGGTTCGGCTGCTGGGGAACCAAACAGAATGATAGACCTTCGTTTCTTACCTACTTCTTTCCGGAGGAATGGTGGAATCCAGTTCTGCCTTACCTGTCTGGTTGCCTTAGAAGGCCAGAAACATCTCACAGCCTGTTAACTCATCTTTCGTGTTAATAGGACAGTTTCTAGTTACACAAAGCTTTACAGTTGGCAAAGCAGTCTCATGCATAGGTTTTCATCTGAGTAACTCTGTGTGATAAAGAAAGTAGTGTTATCTTCATTTTATAGACTGGAAAAGAGCCTCAGTGCCCAGCCTGAGAGCAGTAACCCTGTAATTAGTCAAGTGAGTTCACATATATGAACAGAAATCGAAAGCTATAAGGATTTTATTCCCATCAAAGAAGTCCCTTAATGCTCCCATAGCTCTCCACTGGTGTGCCTCTAACTGAATCGAGTCACTCACCAAGGTGTTGATCCCAGAATCAGCAGCCCCTTCCCCTCCTTGTGGAGTGGTAAACCGTTTACCAGGAAACATCAATAATTATTATCAGTGGTAAGGTGCTTATTAATGAACAATAAGGTGCTTATTAATGAACAGAAACCCAGATGGAAGGAAATGATCAAATTAAAACCGTTTCATTGTTTAGTCTTCAGCAGAAAATAACTGAGAATGTTTCTTTTGAACTATTTTGAAATGGCTTCTTATTTGTTCTCACCCTTTACAAGTTCTACTACAAGGTCATATGTCCAGTGCTAGGAGGTTAAATGCAGCTAACAGATCAGGACAATAAGACTAGAATTCAGCTTTTCTGTTATCAAAGTCAATTTTTACTTTGGTTGTCTGGAATGAATCGCCTCTATTTTATTTTTTTTTCCTGTAGAAAGACACAATAGTTTCCTCTTATCTCTATATTAGCAGTAGGTCATACCCTATAGCTATCATCTGTTATGAATTCCACTAACTCTAGTTCTTCTTTGTTATTTACGTTATATCAGGATGACTTTTCAACAGGATTTTAAATTGGATAAGTTCTCAAGGTCAAATGTCTTTGGCAAAGCTTGCCCAAGGAAATAAGTTCTCAGCTAAAGCAGTGAAGAAAGATTATCTATTTTTTTCTGTTATAAAGTCCCTGCTCTGCAAATCTGTGATGATAAATACTATCACCATTCATCTAAACTGAAATATCTTTATTCACATTCACTTATATGAATGTGAATATAGGGAGGGGGTCCTTTTCTGCTTGAATTTAATTGTATTGCCAATAACTGCCAATTATGACATGCCTACTATATGCAAAGAATTTTAAGTTGAGCATTTTAAATATATTATTTCAAATCCTCTTTGGTACTATCAACATATCAACAATATTTTCAACATTATACAGTTGATTATACAATAATTATCATTATTGTCATCACTAATTTTTACTGTTTTTTACAATGTAACTGACCGTAGTGCTAAGCTTTTTCACATGCATTGTCTTACTCCCCCACCTGCCTTATGAGGTGACTACTATCATCGCTCCCATTGTATAGTTAAAGGAACTGAGGGACCGAGAGACTGAAAAGTTTGCCCATGGTCACTTAATGATTTTGTAGTTCACCCCTATTTAGGTTCATGGCCAAACACTTTTGGCTTCCCAAGATCAAGTAACTTCTAAATTCTGCTTTATTCTTTGTATTTAAAAGTTTTAAATAAAATAGCATGTGCAAGCACCTGGAACAAGGTGTGATACCTGATGGTTTTGAATTAATGTATCTGGAAGCTCTTTGTTCTACACTCCAAGGTGGGGGAGGGGTACCCCTGGTGGTGCTTCCAGGGCCCCCATCCACGGGGTGACCGCCCCTGCCTTTCACAGTGTAACCGCTTGTATCATAAGGTGCCACCCTAGAGTCAGAGGAGCTTCTACCAAGCAAAGCCTCAGGCTGGTGGCCAAGGCCAAAGCTGTGATGGTTTTGGACGGGCCGGGGGAGTCCCCAGGTCCTGCCAGGGAAGACCTAAAGTTGTTTTTTGTTTTTTGTTTGTTTCTATTAAACTTTGGTTTTAACATTATACAGGTTTCAGGTATACAACAGCAGTCTGGACCAGCATAGTGACCTAACCTAATGTCCCCCCTACTGGTGAAAAGTTCAGGTAAAAATGAATGACACGTGCAAAGAAGGAGTAAAGAAGTGGAAAAAAAAAATGGATTGTGTAACAGAGAAATGCAATATTGCATCAGTGCCTCTAGAGAGACTCAGAGCAACAGAAGGCTGCTGTCTCTTAGCACAATGACAGCAGATGCCTGCAGAGTAAAGCCTCATGTTTGCTGAGACCACCTCCGCTTTTGGAACTTGACATGGTCAAGTAGAAATCTGCAAACCCGGGTCACATTGTTCTGGGAGGCACTAAGTCATCGGCTATGGTGATGATCTGAACTAATTGTTAATGATCAAATAGAACACTTGCAATGTCTGGTATCTTCTGCTCTGATTTTTCAGGTTACATCTACTGCAGAGATATCATTAAGTTAGGAATTTCCGGGAACTATGTCCTACTGGGCCACTTAACCACATCAGGCAATGCTTCTGGCTGACTGATTACTGTGTAACAAAAAACCTTGGTGGTGGAATGCTTAGGAAGGCCTGGGTCATAATGGTTAAATACAGCAGTCTTGCCCAGGCCACAGTGTGCAAATACACATCACCCTTGCTTTCGTGGATGGAAAGCTATTGAGCAGAAAAGAGAAAGCTATCGCAGTTCTGATAGGAATAAAGCAGCAGGCTCATGTGGTGGATCTAGTTTCCCAGGAACAGCCACACCAAGGGTTGAGGCTGTGGGAGGTCTGAGGGTACACTTAGACCACATTTAGTAGCAACTACCGCCCATCTCACCCTGGTATGAGGGACCTCACATTCTTCACATAAAAGGTGTATCCTAATTGTACCTGGGCCATCAGAACACAAACAAAACCATGTGTGGTAGGCCCAAGAGCCTGACCCACAGGCAGACAGGACCCAGGGAAGAGAGGTGCCAGTGCAGGCACGAGGGAACACATTGACTTTGCTTGTACTTTGGGGCTTTTTTGAGGGGAGATTGTCAAATTTTGTTAAATCATTAGTTGTTTACATAACTATATAATTTGGGGGGGTTCAATTTCACACCTTCATATGTGCACATGCTTCAGTTACCTTACACCAACATTACCGTGCTAACGTCCTATGCTATCTGCTTCCTTCTCTTTTCCTCCCAAGTTCCCCTATTCCCTCAATACACTTTTCACAGTCTAAGAATTATTTTTGCTTTGCTTGCTGGTTCATTTTCTTTGGTTACTTATATTCCATAAATGAGTGAAACTATTCAGTAACTTTCTTCATTTTATGACTTATTTCACTTAGCATAATCACCTGAGAACCCACTTGCCCCAAAAAGCACTATTTTATGTATTTTTAACAGCTAAGTAGCATTCCAATGAAGAGCAGTTCTCATCAAAAGATGATGAGAGAGTTTTCTTATTACTGGCATGAAAGATAGCCCGAGAAAGACCTACTGTGTTGCTCGCTGTGACAAGTCACCAATAATTAAAGACATTTCTGTGGGCAAGTAATCAAGGAAACACATGCTGTAAGTTTATAAAGCCAGGATGCAATTAAACCCACTTATTGTCCTTAGCATCTGTGTCAAGAATATTCCTACAAGTTCTTAAACATATTTGTGGGCAGTTAGGCTTTTCTGAGGGTCAGAGTTTTATGTGAGAAACACAGAAATTCTGTGTGAACCAGTGAATATTCCTGTCATAAAATGCATGGTCTCCAACTCCCAAACTCCCTTTCACAGAACCAAAGAATCAAAAAGATTCAGATTTTAGATTTCTATATTTTCCTCACCACCACCCATTTTCTGATACCCCTACCAACTAGCCCCCTAGTTTCCTGGAGCTGTTGCTTGAACTAGAGTTTTATTGGGCTGCGCAGAAGGCTGGAAGCTCTTCAAACCATGAAGCAAATAGTAAAATATTGATGACCCTAAAAAGAACCAGGGGGATGAGCAGAGGTGCCCTTATTCAGAAGCCGTGGGTTTGGTCACGTTGCTTGGCTACATGTCCCAGCCTCATAAAATATCCACTGGGCAAGTTCCAACTAAGAGCAGTCCTGAGTCTCTCCAAAAATTAAAAAAAAAAAATTAAATTCTGGGTTTTGAAATATTTATTGTTACTTTTGCCTGCCATGACTTTAAAGAAATATTTAGATTTGAAAATGTGTCTAAAAAAATATTCAAACCCAGCACAGCATACTCTCAGAGAACACCCCCAGTATGTTTTTATTGTTTAGATGCCTATCCACTTCTGACAAAGGAAAGAGGAAAGATGGATTTGAAGCCTTTGTAAAATGTTTCTAAGTTGAGAGAATGTCAAAATACATTTTTTGGAAATTTTAAGTAGCTGTGTTGAAAGAAAACACTCACATTTAGCTTCTTGTGGAAGATATTTGAAAAGTTGTTGGTTTTTTTTTTTAATTCCTTTAGGAAGTTCAGAGCCAAATAAGTTGGGGTAATTTCTTAAGCTTCTGGAAATACCAACTCTCACTATTTTGTTCTGATCTCAGAGAGATGCAAACATACACTGGAGCACAGAATCAACTTTTCCATTGTTTTTTTTTTTTTAATCTGTGTTTACAGAGATAGGGCCAGTCACGGGAAAAACAGAAAGTGGTATGATTTATTGAAATAGGTGGGGGACTTATGGGTAATTTTTTTTCTTTTCTTCTGATTTATGTTGATGTTGCTACTATTACCATAATTTCACAACCATTCTCACAAATATTTCCTGCAAGATGCTTCCTCTAGAGCCAAGAGATCCAGTGTTGTACATAAATAGTGGTAGAGCAAGTAGGTTCTTGTCCAGATTTGTGTGGATTCCCCCAGATGCCAAGATGAGAGTCCAAAATTTTGAGGGCTCTTAGGATAAAAATAAAGCCTCCCAGCAAAACCCAAGTAAGCTGATAACCTTATAAATAAATGATAACATCAAGGCTCATACAAACCATTGATCGCAAATCTAGATCACCCAAAATCCCCTACAGAGTTTTAAAACCACAGTTGCCAGGATTCCTGGGCACTGTGACTCAGTAGCTCTACCTCACTGTCCCAGATCCCCAGGAACTGCAGTCAGCAGTGAGAAACCTGTCCTGTGCAGAAGAGACAAGTTCCTAAAAGGCCACATGGGGGAATGGGGATGAGGAACAGTGGGAGTGGGGTTATTTCTCATTTTTTTTAAATTTATGTTTTAATTTAAAATTTAAATTTTTAAAATTTATTTTAAATTTATTTTTTTAAAGCAGGTGGATATGTTATTACTACCAAAAAATTTAATTTACAATCATAGAAATTTGCCCTGATTACATGACCTGCAGATGCCTTCCCATTGCTCCTCCCTGGATCCCTGGGAGGTGGGAGATGCGCTCTTCACTCCATCCCTTTGAGAGCTACATGCGATGTCCCTTGGAGCACTGGTCCTTAAAGCAGGCTCTGCATCAGAGTCACCCGAGGGACTTTTCAATATATGGATTTCCAGGACCCGCCCAGGGCATCGAACTCAAATCTAGAGGGGAGAGGTTAAAATCTCATTTTAAACGTCCCCCGCCCTTGGTGGAGCAATGGGTTAAGTCGCAGCCTATGAAGCAATCCGCAGCCACTGCAGCATGAGTTCCATTCCCCAGCCAGGGAGCTTCCCACATGGCGCGGCAGACCTCTCCTACCTTGCCTGCTGCTCCCCTCAGCAGTGTATTTCAGTAGATCTGCCTGTTCTGCTCCCCGCTCTGTCTCTGGTGAACCCTCTCACCCCTTGCACCTCTGACCTATACCCCAGCTCTTTTACATGCAAAATTTTTAAAAATAATAATAATAAAGTCAATCAAGGCTCTGCAGTCTCATGAGAAATTTTCGCATGCCTGCAGCTACCTAGAGGAATGAAGATTGGGGTTGTTATCCAGACTAGGATTTTTACCAGAATAAACTATTCTATTGGAGAAAACTACCAATATGTCAGGGCAAAGATTGGATTACAGAGCATCTGGTCTTCATCACTGAGCGCCCCTCTCCTTGTCACATTAGGCTATTTCCTCTCTCCTTGAAACCCCAAGCCCCATCTCATTCTTTAACTCAGGCTAAATTCCCGCATTTCTCCTCAGTGACCTTGGAATCCATGCCAATGTAGATTCCCCATACATACATAATTAAATTTGTTCTTCCCTCCTAATTTGTCCAATGTTTGATGGTTTGACCAACCAGAGAAGGAACCCAGAGGGGTAGGGGAAACTTCCCCTCCTCCCAGACAGAGGTCTCACTTTTTTTCTAGGCAAAGCAATAAGATATTTTAAGGACCTACACCTCTGAATGAAAGTTCCTAGACATGGAAATCCTCGCTAAGTATAACAGAATGAGTCCTAGACATTGTCAGGATAAAGTAAGTTATGATGAGTCTAGAATACAAAAGTCAGAAAAGTCCAGGATACATTTTCAAAATCCCAGAGAACTTGTTTAGATTGGACATTTATCACTATAATGTAAAAAATACAAATAATAATAAACATATTTTTAATCGGGTATTTATGATATTTAATTATTAAAGAGCTAGGGAATTTTTTCACAATCATAATACGGTATAAACACAAGCCACAACGCAAACTCAAATTTCTGTAGGCCAATATTCTAAAAGCATATTTACCAATTCACATATAGTCACATCTCATTGATACACCCCAAGACTGTTAATGAAACAACACCTAAATGAAATTTACTTTTGTTTTTGAAGTGGAGATTTCTCCCTTTTCTTTAAGTCATATATTTTGGTTCCCAGTAACACTTTTCTTTCAAATTCACTCACTTGGTTTAATTTTTAAAAGTGCCTTTCTCTACTAGATTTCAAATAAATTATTTACCCTTCTGAAAATGTTTTAAGTGGCAACCCAGCCAAAGCTGATGTAAGTGAACCCAGAGGAATTGACAACCACACAAAGTGAAAGTTTTTTTCTTAAGTGGAAACTACAAAAAAAACAGGGGAAAATTACAAAGAATAAGCTGAATTTTCTTTTTCCAAGGAGGGTGAAACAAATTGGAGCATGGTATTTTCTAAGGTTCTTCCTTCTGAAGGCAATCATTAGGATAATCCAGTGACTATTACAAAAGGGCAAGTCACTAATTCACAAGTTAATTGCTACACAGAAGCATGTCAGGGCACTTTGTCAAAAAAGGAAATATTGCAACAGACTACAATATTTAGTGGAATTCAGTTTGCATATAGGATTTAATTAAAGAAATCAAAAAGTGAAATGATCAGCAGTCACAAATTTTACAGCTTTATTTTGTGGCAAATGACTAAGGATACAAAAGATAAACTGATTTTTCTCAAAAGATAAACTGATTCTTACAATGCAAGAATGAAAATGTACAGACTCTGATTTTACCCTAAAATGAAAGAAGAAATCAGACAACCATGGCTCAAAAGGAGATTGTATACCGGGAGAGTGTTCACATGGATGGATTTACGAAAATCCTCAATAAACATTAGAAATTCTCTCACCACAGCTGGATGGAGTAAGATGTGGGAAGAGTAGACACAATAACAGGGCAGCAATTCTGTCTGACACAAGTGTGGGCAATGCATCTAGCTGGAATCTGTCCCACAAGAAATGTTTTTATCTTCATTAAATTAGAGACTCCAGCCAAAGATGTGCCTCTGAGACTAAGAATCAGGGTTCTTTCGAACGCTTTGGCTTGTAAAGAACTACTCAAATCATAAAGTTAATGCAGGAAGAGAGCAACCTCATTTTTCAAACTTTGGGCCCTCAGGCCATGGTTTCAGAGTGAGAAGCCACCTTAAAATTCATGGAATCCAGCTCTTCTACTTTATTATTTCAACACTGGGAAAACTGAGGCCCAAGAAGTTTCTTCTATGCAGTCTGCTTACTGCCAAGTACCTCTGCCTGCTATAGCTCCAGTGCTGGTCTGGAGCCCCCTACACTAGAATCCTTAGATAGAATTAACAACCCACAACAAGTCACCTACTGCCTTTTACACACACACATGCACACACAAAACCTCACCCATAAAGGACCCAAACAAGAACAAGTCCCTCACCTAAATAGCAGAATGACAACCAGTTACTATATGGCACACAACGGGAAGATGTGGGGTTACTATAAAAGCCCAGCAGCAGCAAAGACTGGTGTTATATAGGAATGTGAGCATGAAACAATACCAAGCAGATCAAAGGCAGACAAAAAATTCTGTTTATATACAGTGGAGAAGACTGACCAACAATCCCTCAGCCATATGATCAAGGTCACACCAAGGACAGGTCATGTTGATAGCATATATCTGCTGGAGTGGCCCAAGGCAGATGAGTCTGGACTCCTGGGTCCTTGGGGCAGCTTCAAAAGCCACTTTCCCCACAAGGATGAGGGGTCAAGCTCTGCTCCCTAATATCTAATGACGCCTGCACAGTGCTGTGGTCTGAACGCCACCGCTGAAGTTCTGAGCAAGGGGGCCGCTGGCAAGGGGATGGAGCAGCGTGGCCATTTTGGAAGCCTCTAAAAGGAAGCCACGCATGTGGGCTCGTGTTCTTTGTCCTTGGCGCCGCTATAGATGGCAGTTGCTCTGTAAGGTGGAGAGCAGATCTTTGCCCCTAGGTGGGGGGCTCTTGGGGGTAACCTCAGCAGCTGCAGACCCCTGCAGCACCCTGCCAGCTCCTGTAGTTGCAGCCCCACTTCGCACCATCTGTCGGTAACTGGACTTTCTTCCTCCATCCTGCTAGTTCTCCTTCTCCCTTTGTCTTGTAGGTTAAAAAAAAATTGTTCCTTTTGCTGCATCAAAGACCTTTTGTTTGTATTTGTGGTGGTGGGTGGCCACCCAGAACTGATGAGAGAGGTTCTGATTCAGTGACAGTTTTTAGACCCTGTGTCCAGTAACATACCATTCATGTGATAAGAATGACATGTTACCTCTGTCATCTTCCTCCCCAAACCCATAACCCCAAACTAATCATAAGAAAAAAGTCAGAAAAATGCCAATCAAAGGACAAGCTACAAAACACCTGACCAGTCTTTCTCAATTTGTCAAGTTATCACAAACAAGGAAAGTCTGAGGAACCGTCACAGCCCACAGGGTCCTACAGAGAAGTGATGACTAAATATAATGTGGCATCCCAGGTGGGGTCCTGCGCCAGGAAAAAGGGACACTAAGAAAATGTATAATAGGACACCTGAGTGCACAGTATATGAGAACGCTCCATACTATCTCTGCAGCTTTTCTGTAAATCTAAAACTGCTCTAAAATTAAAAGTTCATGTAAAAAATTCTATTTATATAGCACACATACTAGTGACTTTGAAGTTAGAAATAGTTTTATTATCCAGTTTCTGTTTGTTAATCTTATAACCCTGGACAACTCTTAGTTTTAGTCTCCTCATCTCTAATATGGGGCTAATCAGACCTGTCTCAAAGTGTCGTAGGAACTGACGGGGATCCAAATCTGTCACCGCAAATATGCCGCCTGGCATAGGTTTATTTTGATTACTTTGAACTAAAGCCAATTGAGAAACAGCAGATACAGGAAAAGCTTGGTCTGCTTTCTGCCTAAAAACAGAGAACGAATTTCCCTTGTACAGGTACGCCCCTCCTCATACCAGGGGGGAGCTGATGTAGTCACGAGGCGCCACCTGGAATCATAAAATATCTCAAAACAACACTTACCTACCATTCATTCCTCATCACCCTCTGCTATCACCTCACTGCCCTCTAGGAGCCCAACCCCTCTTCCTTATCTAATTGTGTCTCCCAGTTTATCACCCTTTGTTAAAATGGTAGTCACTTCTTTGAGCTTTCACTTCTTCTCTGTGAAGTCCCCCCAGATACACGAAAGGATGAATAAAATCTGTCTTTTCTCCTGCTAATCTGTCTCTAGTCAGTTTAATTCACAGGCCCCACCAACAGACCCTAAGAAGATAGAGGAAATGTTTTGCTTTCCTACAAAATCAAGTGAGGTTATATTAACTGTATGTGGGACTACAGCTGGGAGCTTCATGTTGTTTCCTACTGTGGAAACTACTTTGTTTACAATTCAGTTTCTTTGTGTGTAATCCACAGGTAACAATAGTACCTTTACCTCAAACACACTGGTTTTTAATGCCGCACTGCAATTCTCCACACCTCCTGCAGCCTCCATCAGAGATCCTTCCTGTCTGCTGGCTCTCCTGGTAGAGGCTTCCCCGGCTTCGTCAGTTTAAAAAACACACTACTAGAGACTAGCTTAAGGTTCGCTTTCTAAAAACTTTCCAAGGTTTCATATTTTCTAGAGGCTAGCTCATAGACCAGAAAGCTGATGCATTGAGGTTCTTGGGGAAATAGAACAGGCAAAGAGACTGGCTGGCTGTGAGTTGGAACATCCTCCTGGGAAACCATCTCAGGCTCAGCAGCCTGTTCAGAAAGGACAGGAATGGAGCATAGAGAACATTCCCAGTAGACTGTGGCAAGGACTTACACAAAATCATTTAAGGATGGCATCTGGGATTCCTTTACCTATGGGCTGTGCACTGTTCATACCTGTGTTATGTGAGACTCAGGGCAAGTGAGTCTACTGTAGTGCTTATTAAAGACTGGCCTTGGTCTCTGCTCTTTCCTTGGATTTCCTGTGCTCACTTCCCTTGGACCCTCAATGCCAGGGTTCCAGGAGCTTGTCTCTGCTATGATGGATCATAGCGTTGAGGAGCTGGGAGTTAGGCACAGGGTCCCCCTTTCATTCCCCCAGCTTCTCAGGAAGAGTTCCACACCTTAGAGATATCTTCCTCTGTGTGCCTGTTGCTCCTGTAAGAAGGCTTCTTCCATGGCGAGAACATCTCTCCATCTCAATTACCTGTCTGGGTGCTGCCATTTTACCCTTTGTTGTGGAAGCCCTGTTTATCCAGGTTCCAGGTCAGCTTCAGTGTAGATAAGTCCACATTTAAGTGTCAATTTATTGTGACCATCACCTTGTAGGAGGAACCAAGTACAAGTCTTCTCTATTCCATCGTCTTAGACCTGCTTCTCTCCACTATATCCTTTCTTTATACAGGAGTTGGGGCTTCAATTTCTTTATAAATCCACAATCCCTGTCAATATTGATTTTACTGAGTCCTGTACTTCTGCCAATGGAGGATTAATCCTCCCAACTTTTTATTTTCTGAAATCCTCCACTTTTTTGTTGTCACTCGAAAAGTCTATAAAGAACAACCCTTCCCTCATTGGGTTTTGATAACACATAAGATACCCTTGTTTACCTATAAATTTCTATTCTTTTCTCAAAAAAGATTAGCTGAATTGACCTCCCCCCAAAATTAAAAAAAAAAATTAGCTAGACAGAGAGACAAATATTTCTTGTTCAGCTGACTAACTGGGATTTCCTGGATGACGAGAAAGCCCAGCTGAAAGATCTCCACACCTATAACTTGCCTGTCTCTTCCTATTAAGGCCTAGTTGAAATACCTACCTTGACATCTGGGAGGGCTCTTCCTGTTGCAACACTCTGAATAAAATCCATTTCCTTACTTACTTAGTTTCTTTTTGACACCTGTTTTCTGAGGACTATGAAGAGTTTTTGCAGAGAGCATAGTGTTAGGCAGAGGTTGATGGCCAGATGATCTCCTAGCTTAGGGTCTGTGGGGCAAAGAGAAGCCCCAAGGAGGTAGGAAAGGCGGACAGGACAAAACTGAAGATATTTTGAAGAGTAAAAGGTGTCTCTTTGTAGTGGGCAGAAAATTATCTAAAGTGATTTTATTTACTCAAGATGATTAAACAAACCAAGAATTGCCATCTCTCTATTTTACCTCCCTCTCCCACCCCCTGAAACATCTTCAGTTTCCTTACTGCGGTTTGTCCTTCAAGCTACTTCTTATTGCCTAATTAAAATTCAGCCCTGATTATGTCACCGACCTATTCAAAAGAGTAGGATTAGCTGTTCACCGTTGCCTTTGGGGTCAAGGCCAAAATCCTTAGCATGGCATAGAAGACACAACATCCTAACCTGTCTTTCATGAAGCTCTCCCCAATTATCCACAACACCTTCCCTCCTGCCCAATATATGAAGATAAATCAAGCATTTGTCAATATAGTAAAATTCCCAGAGGATGCCTGCCCTCCTTGCCCTATATTGGAACTCAGGCAAACTATGGCAGGCCTACAGGGGCCCCGGGAGAAACAAGGAAAAAGGAACCTTGGAGTTAATGTTAATCCCAGGAACTCTGGTATTAAGGCTGCCTCAAGGTGAATGGGCCACTAACTTGCTTGGCTATTAAGGGAAGAGATGCTGTGTGTGCTTGTTGAGGGGCAAGGCCATCAAGAGGCCCCTAAAGATACCTGATTCTAATCTTTCTAATCTTTCATAATCTTTGATCTAGTTTATAACCTGTTTCATTTTAAGTAATTGATAATAATGCAAAATGATTCCCATAGATGTACAAGTTATGTCCTGTCTGAAAGAGGTTCAAATGATTTCCCTAGCCCTTTTGGGAAAAGAGTTTACTTCCATTTACACATTTGTTTCAATATTTCCATCTATAAATATGTCTGTTCTTTGAGTTATAGTCCCTGTCTGGTCCCTTCATTGACTAAGAAGCAAAATGAAATCTTATATACAATTATACATGTCATGATTTCAATTTTAATTGTCTTTTAATAAATGAAAGATATTATCTGATTCCATACAAATTTCCTCCAAATCTACCCAGAAAAGTTGTCTCAGCCTCAAAGAGCTTCAGGAGACCAGGGGAGTAATGTCATTATTTCAGGATTTAAAGAGAGCTCTGAATCTTTAGTAGAGGAATTCCTCTTCACTTAGAGAGCAGACCAGCAGCCCAAAGAACTCCTCTTTGTCAACATCAAGAGTGTTAAGTAACAAAAATGCAGTGGAATTAATTTTAAAGCTCTAATTGGCTTTATTAAATGAATCAGGAATCAGGCAGCAGCCCACCTTGCAAGCAGAAAGGCCCCGTGAGAAGCTGGACAAAATGGAGGGGTTTCATAGTCATAAAAATGGTGGGATAAAGGTATCAGCACGAGAAATGAAGGATGACTTCAGACAATGCCAGCTTCCGTTAGGGCCAAGCATCCTACGCAGATGGCATCATCCTATGCAAAAGCATCCTTGGCAGCACTAGCGCTGGCCAAGAAACCTAATTGGTGAATTTAAATTTCCACTTTGGGGCATGGCTGAAATCACAATTGGGTTAAATACTGAGTCTTGTTGTGTCCGGCATGAATGACTCCATGTTGAACCTGCCATTTCTGGTTTTGTTTGTCTGTTTGTTTTTTTAACAAATAAATGGGAAATAGTACTGCAGCCACAGAAGAACCCCCAACAGCTGCAGTGGGTCAAGGGGAGCCATGTCTTCCACTGTCACTGAAGGACTCCAATGGACACCAGACCCAGCTGTGGACAGAGTAGAGACAGAAGGAGGAGTAGCTGAGCCGGGGAGCTCAGTGGGGCTTAGAACCAGAGATTTTCCTTGTTGTCGTTAATTTTACCCACATTTTAAAAATAAAGCTCTTAAGGGAGATGTGGGATGAAAGGGCTGTGGAGAGAATCAAGGGTTAGGTTACCTTATACTAGTTTCAAGGAGTTTTCTCAGGATCTAAGCACTCATTCTACAAGAACCTAGGGTACTAGGTTATCTAAGAAAGAAAGTATCTTCTAATGTCAAAATGTCCTCCTGAACTGCTCACACACTTAAATCACCCCTCTTAGTATTGACACTAGTATCCAGCTGGCAATAAAAGACTGTGGTCATTCCACGGCCATCAGAAACAACGGTACATCTACCATTGTCAGGTGACGTCCACAACGATGAAGACCACAGCAAAATCAATTTCAAAATGAAATTGCGAGTATTGTAATAGATGTAGGTTGTGAAACATTGACTCTGACATTGGAGAATTGTTTGAATCATACACAGAGCCACTGCAGGGGGAGGAAACGACTAATAACAGAGAAAGAGAAAACTGACCAGACAAATTTGGCAGACATTGTATGTGACTCATTCAGCAGCCCCCAAACCCTCTTTCCTTGCCAGCCTCTGAATTAGAAGCTGGAAAAGCTGAGATAACCTCTTTTCCTGTCTTCACTGCTTCCCAATAGGAACCAGGCTGCCCAAGTAAAAAATCTGCTCTGCTGCATCCCTGCTGTGTGACCTTGAAGGGTCACTTAACCTCTGTTTACCTTCCTTTGTTCATCTGTGAAATGTGCCTGCCTCACAGAGGTGTTCTGAAGATTGAATGAGTACACATATATGAAGCCTTAAGAATGATTTCTGCAGGGGCCTCCCTGGTGGCGCAGCGGTTGAGCGCTGCGCTGTGGAGCTGTCAGCAGCGAGTTCGATGCCCGGCCGGGGAGAATCCCATATGGTGCGGCGGACCTCTCCTGCCTCGCCCACTGCTCCCCTCAGCAGTGTATTTCTGATCTGCCTGTTCTGCTCCCCACTCTGTCTGAAGAAAAAAAAAAAAAAGAATGATTTCTGTAGCAAAGAGCATGTGCTAAGTGTGGCCAGAAGTCAGTCCACGCACACCAGGTGGTGGTGCAGAGAAGTGATTAACAGTGCTTCAGAGTGCATGTTTTGGAGGAAGGGTGTGTCACCCCAGGAAAGCCTGGATGCCAGGCAGACTGAAGCACTAGAGGTCCCCTCATTCTACTCGTCACCAGGAACAGCTCAGGGCAACTGCCATCAGCCACCCTTTCACCAGTGGCCCAAGAAGGCATATGACTCCTGCAATTTGAATTCCAGAGCCTTCACCACTGCACCTTTGGAAGGCAGGAAAAACCCCAAGAGGTTTGGAAAGTGCTTTTCTTCTCCTCTGATATTCTTCTTACATTTTCTTGTGCTTAATTTTGTCAGCCTGGTGTCTACTCACACAAAATTGTAATAAACACTCCCCTCTGAAATGTTAATCTGTAACTACTTGGAATGCATAATCTTGCCAACACTTGGTTGGTTATACATCCTCATGAGCAGAAGAATTTCGTCCTACTTCAGTCACATTCATCAAGTTCCTGCTATTTGCATAGGTCATACTTTTCTCTCTTGATAAATATACTTGGCAAGCCCCTCAATTTCTCCCATCTTGCTGATTGTTTTCCTGACAGTCCCTCAATTTTCCTGCCCCTACCCCATTCTTCAGGGACCCTGCCTGGCTGCTGTTGTCTGCCTGAACATGCATCTCTCTTCGTAGCTACTCTCAACCCCTTCACTGTTTGGTTTCCCTCCAGAGCACAGTGAGTAATTGCACCCAAGTCTTCAGCAAAAACAGTGCCAAGAAGCGACAGGAGGCCTCTGAGCACAAAACTATCATGTCAAACTAAGGAAATGTTTCTATAATCATTTCCTGCCTTTCTCAATTCCTTCCATCCCATCTATAACCTTCCTCTCTACAGACAAAAATAAAACCTAGTTATAGAATCTCTGAACTTTAAGCAGAGTCTTTGAAACACAGGATACAAAGCTACTGCTCTTAGCAAATATCCTATTTGAAGAGAATAGGTATGCAACTCATCTGTTAAATTAATATGACGAAGCACTCTTTCCTTAATAAGCAGGCCAATTCAGTGTAGAGGCAGGGAAGGAACATGCTGAGTAATGAGTAGAATGGACGGACCTTGGAGTGGTGAAGGGAGCGTTGGTAGTGCGATACAGTGGGCTCTATCAAAGCAGCATACACAAGAGAGCCTCATCACTGATTTGGAGAAGGGATATCTTAGTTGTTGGTTTCTGTTCAAGACATATTTTTTAATTAAAAATATTATGGACAAGAAAACACTTCAAAAAAGAAGATATCTTCTACCAAAAGCCAAAAAACATAGGGAAAAAGTGTTCAACATCATTAGTCATCAGGACCTGCAAGTAAAAAACCATCATGAGGGCCTCCCTGGTGGCGCAGCGGTTGAGCGCTGCGCTGTGAAGCTGTCGGCAGCGCGCGATGCGAGTTTGACGCCCAGCCGGGGAGAATCCCACATGGCGCGGCAGACCTCTCTTGCCTCGCCCGCTGCTCCCCTCAACAGTGTATTTCTGATCTGCCTGTTCTGCTCCCCACTCTGTCTCTGGTGAACCCTCTCGCCACCCCACGCCTCTGGCCTGTACCCCAGCTTGTATAAATAAATCTTTAAAAAAAAAACCATCATGAGATACACCTGTATACTTACTAGAGTGGTTAAAACGAAAGACTGACAATATTAAGTGTGGACAAAATTGTACAGCAACTAGAACTCTAAGATTTATTGGTAGAGATGAAAAATGGCACAGTTACTTTGGAAAAGAGTTTGGCAGTTTCTTAAGAAACGCAGTACCACCTGATGCAGTCATTCAAGTTCTAAGTATTTATCAAGAGCAGCAAAACAAAAGTGTACACAAAGACTCACGCACAAATGTTTTTAATAATAGCCACAAACTATGACCAACCGAAATGCCATGAGCAGGTGAATGGATAAACAAAATGTGGTTTATCCATACCAAGGGGTCAGGGAAAATGGATGAACTACTGATACACACTACAAGGTTGAACCTCAAAATCACTTTGCTGAATCAGAGAAACAAGATGCAGAAGTCTACATGCTATAATTTTCCTTTTATATAAAGTTCTAAACAATGTAAACTAATATACAGTGACAAAAAGATAGTGGTTGTCAGACAAAGGAGTGCAGGGAGGACAGACAGACAGGGGCCCGGGGAACTTTGGGAAGTGGGGAAGTGGTCTTTTATCTTGACTGCTGTTATCTCACAGGTGTGTAGTGTGTCAAAATTCAACTATGCAATTTAAGTAAATGCAGTTTATTGTATATAAATTATACTTCAATAGAGTCGACTTTTAAGAAGGGAGGGGTTTCACAGTCTATATCTACAGTGTAGTTTCCATAAAAAGGGGAGCTTCCATGTCCCCAGCCCCACCTAAGGAAGGGAAGAGCTGAAGGGCAAGGAAACTTGCAGGGAAACTGAGGACTTGGAGAGAGAATACTGGAAGGGCTCACAGAAGAGAAGACTTGGAAGGCTTGGAGGAAGCACGTGGAGCAGAGAGACACGTGGAGGAGACGTCCCAGCCAGAACCGTCTGTAGGGACCATCTTTACGCCCCTTTGTCTGTGGAGATAAAGATGATCCTTTCCTGTGGGAATAGGAAGGGCACCCCCACATGAGGGTTTAATGACTTGGTTCAGGGAAGAGGTCTGTGTGACCTTCCTGCTTCTGCCATTTTCTTAAACTCTTGCTGTTTAAAATACTCAATATGCCAGGCGCCATATTTTGAGGTAGTGTGCCCTGTAAAATTAATTCTGTTCCTAAATCCCCTTTGGCTTTTCACAGCTTTCTTTTTTTTTTTAAGATTTATTTTTATTTATGTGGGCAAAAGCTGGGGTGTAGGCCGGAGGTGCAGGGAATGAGAGGATTCACCAGAGACAGAGTGGGGAGCAGAACAGTTGGATTGACTGAAATACGCTGCTGAGGGGCGCAGTGGGTGAGACACGAGAGGTCTGCTGTGCCATGTGGGAAGTTCCCTGGCTGGGATTGAACTCATGCTGCAGTGGCTGCTGATAGCTTCATAGTGCTGAGACTTAACCCCTTGCGCCACCAGGGACACCCTTTTCCCAACTTTCAATGGAGCAATTCTCTAAACAAATTTCCATCAGTAGACACCACCTAGCATTGTCCCAAACAACTGTCACCATCCACATTCCCCTGTGCTTTGCCCACAATGTCAGCGTGTCTGTTGGTCTCCCCTCCCAGGTGGCACTGCTGTGAACACAGGACAAGTCCCAAGGACCTTGTACAGGTAGAGGGAAATCGATTTCTGGTGAGATGTTCCTAAAACAATACCACTATCTCCAAATCCTCTCACCCTGGCTCCCTGAGGATGTTTTCTCTTGGACTTTTAAGTTCATTCAGTGTGGGCGATACAGTCACAGGGGCTTTTGGGAGACCCCTATCATCGACCCCAGTTCCCTGTGATCATGGCTGTAGAAGGGGCTGTGGGGCTCCACAGTCATGCCAGCTGTTCTCACGGGTGGCCACTACCAGGTCCCCTAGGAGGAACCCCTTCTGATTGTCCATCCACAATGAGCTTGGTCTTATGTTTGTGGGGGCCCTCTCACCCTGAAGCTGTCAGGGCCCCTGACAGGTGATTGGTGTTTGTGCATCCTTTGGGGTGTTTGGTGACCTTCCTTGGTCAGTTCTCATCCCACCAAGCAGGTGAATTCTTTACCTTAAGATTAATGGATTTATGCCTTGGGGCCTCCCCAGTGGCGGCACAGCATTTAAGCCCTGCGCTGTGGAGCTGCTGTCAGCAGCAATGCGAGTTCTACGCCCACCCTGGGGGATTCCCACATGGCGCAGCAGACCTCTCCTGCCTCGCCCGCTGCTCCCCTCAGCAGTGTGTTTCCATTGATCTGCCTGTTCTGCTCCCCACTCTGTCTCTGGTGAACCCTCTTGCCGCCCCACGCTTCTGGTCTTTACCCCAGCTTGTATGCATAAATAAATAACTCTTAAAAAAAAGATTAATGGATTTATGCCTCAGTTCCTTAGATGTAAGTGTAACTACCCCAGCTCCAGGGGTAAAATATATGCTGCATCCCAAAGGATTTATGGGAAAGTGTGCACAGATGTGTGAACTCCCCACCTGCTTCAAGGGCACATAAAAATTGACAAGAAAGAGGTGTTGATGCAGATTTTTGGATAAGTCTTATTGGTTCACTAGAAGTCTTATCCCAGACAAAGGGTAAGGATCGCTCCCATATCAAGCCCTATACTAGGAGTCTGGGGAAAGCCCAGTGGGGTCTCTACAGTGGGGTCACAGTGGTCTGTGGTCAGCTCTGTCCTGGATAGTGATCTAAGCATTGAGGGGTGGGGTAATCAAGAGGTTTTGTTGGTTGGGGTGGTGGATGGGACCAAACATTACTCACAGACCTTATCAAGCTGAAAACACATTTCCTGTGCACCAAATGTAGGTCACAGCACGAGCTGTCACAGTATCACCTGAGGCTGCCCCAGAGGTCCACCCAAGGGCAAACAGAGCTGAGAGGAGGTAAAGGTTTGGCTGGATTTCCAGGGGCTGGTATTCTAGGCCAGTGAAATTGAGCAGAATTCACTCAGACAAGAGGGTCAAAAGTAAGATAATCTGTGTTTTTTTTTTTGGAGTGGGGGTTGAAGTAGAGGGGGCAGAGGTCTCCAAAGAACCACAAAATAGCTCGAGAGGAAGCATCTACTTTAACACCTGCCAGACTCAGAAAGCCCTCAGTCGGTAGAAGACAGAACCCGTGACCCTCAGGCCCTGGAGAGAGCACAAACCACAAGAGGCAAACAGGGGAGGGGCAAGAGCAAAGTCTCTTCCCCACACCAGCCTTCTGCTGCATCTAGCCCTGGAGGCCACACAGGGGGGCAGCTCGACTCTTTCATGTCGGCCTTGTGTGTTCCCTCCCCCCAGCCCCCGTCCCGACATATTAAATGCAGAATTTGAGACTGGCTGTATGATGTAAGAAATGGATAGAGAAGTCACAGAACCTGCCAGACTTTTTATACAAGGGCTAGAGAAGAGGTATCTGGTGCCCCAGATAAATTCTTAGAGATGTGGTAGGAGAAATTAAGTTGCTCTACAGAGTCCTGTTTTTCAGGGGGTCAGGAGCCAGGCTTGCTTCACAGAGTTGGCATGCAGCGCTGAATCACACCTGCATGGGGACTAGAAAGGCGACCAAGGTGTCTGTCACTGAGCAGCTCGTCAGTCAGGCAGACATAGTCTCTACAGTATAATCTAGAGACGAGGCACTTATGACTGTAGCTACTGAAATGGCCTCACATAACGTTGAATCAAACAGGAAAAGTCCAAGGAGGTCCTAGTCTACAGCGTCCTCACTCAGGAAAGCCACGGCGGGGTGCACCATAGTCCTCTCCCTAGTGCTGTGGCTTATCGTCCGCGCTCTTAACATTTGTGGTGTTTCATTTTCCCAGTGGGGGTTGTGGCCATATGACTCCTCCGGGGTGACAGCAGGGGTGTCGTGAGTGTGAACTGGCAGCTGGGCAAGGAGAAAGCTGCCTGCCCGCCCTGCCGGCCCGGGTTTCCTGCAGAGTCTTACTCCACAGTAGAGGAAGAAGGACCAGATGTGGTGAGAAGACTGGTCAGAGGAAAGGATGACACTGGCTGATGGTTTTGGGGGAGTTTGTTCACAGACCGCAGTTGTCAGGGGCCCCACTCAGCAGGAGAGCTGAGCTGCCAGGCGTAAGCAAAGCTGAGAAAGCAACAGCCCAAATGAAAGGAAGAGTCAAGCCTTCAGCCATCACTGCAATCCTATAAGCAAGAATACAAATCAGAGAGAGCGGAGGGTCAGGTGAATCCTTGCAGACTGGAGGTTTGGAGGGCTCAGTTTACCGCTGGGGAGCCCCCAAGGGTGCTGGGTAATGAGGAGGGGTAATAAGGAGACCCAAAATGAAGTCCATGCAGGGACCCACCAAGACTTAACACCTAACCTACTGCAGTTTCATTCTCTCCCCAAAGTGGAAATTTAGTCAATCAAGGGTTTCCAGGTCAGCACCAGTGAGGATATTTGCATGAAAAGGCACCCCCACCCTCCCCTCTGGGGGAGTGAGGGGGAGGAGGATGGTGGCTTTGACTCAAATAATCATAATTCCTTTCCCCCC
>PVIJ01014609.1:0-39913 GCA_004024925.1 Scalopus aquaticus
GGGGGGGGGTGGACAGTAAGAGGATTCACCATTCACCAGAAACAGAGCAGAGAGCAGAACAGGCAGATCTAATGAAATACGCTGCTGAGGGGAGCAATGGGCGAGGCAGGAGAGGTCTGCTGCGCCATGTGAGTCAGCTCCCTGGCTGGGGATCAAACTCATGCAATAGTGGCTGGTAATAACGTGATAGTACTGAGATTTTAACCCCTGCGCCACCAGGGAGACTCCTCTCCCATAGTTTTTAAAAACCATGACAAAACAAGTGCAATAAGAACTTTACCATTTTAAATATTTTGGCTTGTACATCTCAGTGGCATTAAGTACATTCACACTGATGTGCAACCAACACCACCACCCATTCTCCAGAATTTTTCCATCTTCTCAAAATGAAAATGCACACCCATTATACAGTAACTTCCCACACTTCCTACCTCCTGGTCCTGGCAACTACTATTCCACATTTGTCTCTATTAATTGACTACTTTAGGTACCTCATATAAATAGAATCATTCAAAATTTGTGCTCTGTATTGCTGTTTTTTTCCTCCACTACTCTATACCTTAGACATTTCTATGTCTCTTGTATGATTCCCTCTAAGGGCTGCCTAAGAAGGAAAAAGAAAAATATCAGATGGTTTCACTTATATGAGGAATATTGTGAAACCAAACAAAGGACAAAAAAGACAAAACTGGCAAATCATAGACCTGAGGCATATAACAGGGGAGAAGGGAGTTACAGGGATCAAAACAGGGGAGAAAAGAGCACAAAGGACTATGGTGATGGTTCATGGGTGATGTGGTGGTGGGAGATATATGGGGACTACACCTGAGGAGAGTAATCAAATACTGTACAAAAATGAACAACAATGTAAGAAAATAAAAGTTTAAAAAAAAATTTAAAAAAAGGGCTGAATAATATTCATACATAGTCATAATGTATTTTCAACTTCCACATTGATGGTATTCCCAATTTTTTAATTACAATAATAATGTTCTGAATCTGTGTTTGAACACTTGCGGAAGTAGTTCTCTAAGAAAAATTACCAGCAGACTTGCTAGGAAAGCATAAATTTAAAAGGTTGCAACCTGGACTAGCAACTTGAACATAAGACCATAAAATTTCTAGAAGAAACTTATCAGTGGTAAACTCCTTGACATTGTTTTTGGCAATGACTTTTTGGATTTGACACCAAAGCCAGAGGTAACAAAAGCAAAAATAAATAAGTGGCGCTACATCAAACTAAAAACCTTCTGCACAGCAAAGGAACCCATTAATAAAATGAAAAAGCAACCTACTAAATGGGAGAAAACATCTGTAAATCATGTCTCTGATAAAGGTTATTATCCAATATGTACATAAAAAACTCATATAACTCAATAGAAAAAAAATCTGATTAATAAAGGGCAGAGGAGGGAGGGGAGAGCACAATGGACTATAGTGGAAGGCCATGGGTATTTTGGTGGTGACGGAAGAGCTACGGTGACAACACCTGAGGGAGGAAATCCAACCTGTCAAAATACTAACAAGGATGTAAAACAATGTTACGTCATAAATTTTTTTTTTAGAAAAGGATAGAGGTGTATTTTCAAAAGCACACCAATGGTCAAAAGGTAGAAAAGGTGATCAATGTCACCAGTAACCACTGGGGACAACGCAACTCAAAATCACAAGGAGCTATTACCTCACACCTGTTAGAATGGCTACTGCCAAAATGGCAAGTATTGGCAAGGATGCAGAGAAAAGGGAACCCCTGAGCACCACCCCGAGCACTACCATAGTGGTGAACAGCACCACTATGGAAAACAGCATGGAGGGTCCTCAAAAAAACAGAAATCGAACCACCAAAGGGAGGTGGGAAAGAGCCCGACAGTCCTCAGGTTCTAGGACCCACCAGGGCTGCTGCTTCCAGACACTATACCAGCGGGAATGACCTCTTTAATGTCACCTTCCCCCACTCAGCGGCACACTCAGGAGCGCACAGGGTCTCCTGCCTTCTCTATCCAGGGCAGCTGGATGTCCTGCCAAAGTCCACAAAGGAAAATGAAGGAAGGAAAGAGGGAGGGGTAAAGAAATAGGACTTGGAAGGTGACTAGGGAGAGCACACTTTTTAACTCTTGAGGAGGGGGATATCTGTTGTCCTCTCTCCTAAAAAATGCACACCCTTACTCAATTATGCATACATCTGGAGAGTGGGAAACCGTAGCCCCAATTCTTCAGAACCCCTGATATAGAGAATCAAACCAGAAGGCTAAGTCAGATATTAAGCCTTCACAAGTTTTGTGCAAGACAGGCAGAGCGAAGAAGATAGTGAACTGAACTGCACACACTTAAATAAAGGGTGATGATCAAGCAGTGTGACTGGGGTGTGAGTGAACTTAACTGGAAAATGGATTTGGGAATTACCTACAAAAGAGAGACAGGATGTACCCCAAAAATAATGTGTAAAGGGCCTCCCCGGTGGTGCAGCGGTTAAGTGCTGCGCTGTGGAGCTGTTGGCATCGCGATGCGAGTTCGATGCCCGGCCGGGGAGAATCCCACATGGCGCGGCAGACCTCTCCTGCCTTGCCCGCTGCTCCCCTCAGCAGTGTATTTCTGATCTGCCTGTTCTGCCCCCCGCTCTGTCTTTGGCGAACCCTCGCCGCCCCACGCCTCTGGGCTGTACCCCAACTTGTATGTATTAAAAAAAAAAATTTAAAAAAAATAATGTGTAAAGAAAGAAGAGCACTGGGTCAAGGCCCCCCTAACTGTGAACTGCCTGTGAGTACAGGAAACCCTACAGGACAAATGACAGTTGCTTCAACAGATCAAATGCAAAGCGCAGACCTTATTTATCCTGATTTGAACAAACCAACTATTAAAAAAAAATTAAAAAAAAAGAGAGAGAGACAACATGGAACATAAGTGGATGGCTAAAAAACAATTAAGGAATTACTGTTTTTAAGGCAGAACAGTGGTATTGTAGATAGCATGGGTAGCTCCTTGTCTCTTAGCCATACACAACCAAATACATGAGAATAAAATACATTTTTGGGATATACTTTTTAAAAATTTCAGTTCTTTTAAGGTGGAAGAAGAGTATCGGTCAAACAAGACTGGCGAGGAACTGTAACTGCAGAGCTGGTCATACGTTACAGACCGGAGGCGCATCATCTCAAGGAGGCTAGCTCGTTTCCTACAAACACTGAGGCAGCCTCTACATTCAATTTGGGGGGGAAGGACCTTTTCTTGCCACCAGACTATACTGCAAAAAACCAGTATTACTTATGACTTTTCTTACTCAGATGCAAATAGGCAAAAATATAGCGTATTTTAAAAACCAAAACATGTTTTAAAATTCAATCACATCAGAGTATGAGAGTAATCATCTCCTTATTTTCTATTTACTAAAAATACCTTCAGTCTGTCTAAGGTGATAATCCCACTAAGTAACATAACTTCACTGAAAAGGAAAATTCTTGCCTAGTGCATCCTCTTTATGAGACAAACAATGGAAAATTTTCACCTCAGCAAGCTGGCCTCAGGGAGGCTCAGGCTCATCTCTGTTGCCTAGATACAGGAGACTTCTCTGATGCTCTGATGCTAGCGGAAGGCTCTGGCACCCCTCTGCAAGGGACACCGGCTAAGGTTCATCTGTAAGTGGTTGCTGCTTCCTCACACATTCCACTGCTCACACAGATACAGAGCTGATGAAATACAATGTACTTATCTGCAACCTTCAAGTACAAAGAAGTCTGTTCTATCTGCTAAATGGGTTTTTACAATTACATCAACTCTAGTCTTCATTCTCATCAACTTGAGTTTTAACAATTTCTGTGAATTGTAATATAAAAATCACAAAGTAGGTAAAGCAATTGGACTAACAGCTGTTCACTTAAGCTTTTCTGCAAAAAAAGGTATGAAGGGATCAGCTGGCCTATTATGTCAACTATGATAAAATATCCATTTTGCTCTTTTTAATTCTGATCCTGACTAAAGTTTAAATACACCACCCTGAAATTTCTCTTTAAAAACTTAACACCAGGTTATAGGATGCAATTATACAAATTCCACAGGAGCAACCTATGTAAATAATCGTCTTAGATTACTTAAAATGTTACTCTGCTAAAAAGTGCAAATACAATTATTTTAAATTCATCAAAATTACTGTAATCATGGTGGTTTATAAAAAATATATAACCGGCTACTTACAACCCACTTTTCAGAAGTTTCAGCACTTTCTCTTGGAACTATTCTTGATATGACTTTATTTTATTTCTGTTCTATGTATGCTTTGCTACAGAAATGTTTGATTCCAAGCAGCGACTTCTATTTTATTTTTCTAAATCCACATTTTACTTTCACAACATTGGTCTAGTTGCTAAAGCAGCTTCCTCAATATGAGACCAAAGAAAATTCTAAAATGAAACAAATCATCAGGATGCAAAGACAAAAGCAGTCTGTAATTAAATATGAAAGCTCCACCTATGGTGAGGCTTATCACTATGAGAAGGCATCCTCTGATCCATTTTAAGACTCCGGTTGGATAATAAGGTTAGGTGTGCATATCCCCCCATCAGACATCAGCTGACAGGCCCAACTGGCACTCAACACTCAAAATGGCTGCACATCTGCAGGCCCCAGGTAACAACAGTACCTGGGGCGCTGGGCGGACCCCCTCCACCCAAACACCCAGGGAGCTCTCCCTCACTAACTCGGAGTTTGTGGATACCAATATCCTGGGGAGATTCCCCCCCCATACCCCATACCCCGACAGATGTTCCCCCTCAAGACCTCAATAACCGGGGATATCCGGCACCCCCAAAATATCCGAGACCCTTCCCCCCAATGACTAGGGAAGATTCTGATCCTCAAGACCAGGAGAGATCTTCCCTCTCTAACAACCTGAAGAAATAAAGCCTCTCAAGTGACAAGAGGAAATCCGGTCCCACAAAGACCCTAGAAGACCTCCCCCCTTCCCCTGGAAGAGCCCTCCCCAAATAACGCTCGGGATGACGCTAATGAACAGAGGCCTCGCCCCCGACAGCTCCGAGGAACCCTCCTCCCGAGCTCCCGGGGCGGCAGACCTGGAGGCCCGGGAAAGCGGACGTTACCTGCGGCCTAAGCTCGGTTCCGCGGTGCTTCCGTCCTATTGTTTCTCTCACACCAAGATGGCTGCGGCTGCGCCGAGCCCCGCCCCCCGCCCCCCACCCCCCGCGCCTCGCTCCGGGCGCTTCTTGCTATTGGCTTGTACCGGGAACCCCACTCCCCGACTGGGCAGCCCGAAAAGCGCTGTTGCTAGGGTGCGGCGATTCGCAGCGGCGGCTTCCGGGTGAGGCGGATACTGGGCAGGGCTAGATGGAGGGGCGTGGCCTGCTCGGCCTCCTCTGGGGAGGGTGACCCCAGCGGTCAGGTGGATAATTGGATGGACCGCTGGGTGCAATGCGGGGTGCCTGGGGACTGATGAAGCAACCAATCGTCACATTTTTTTCCGGGCGCGAGGGGTTTACCTGGATGCGGGACTTTAAATGCTATCATCAAGACAGACCAAGCAGCCTAGCAGACAGGTAGACCAAAAACGGTATATGGACGCATGGAGAAAATGGACAGAAGAGTGACCGTAGATGGCGGATAAAGTAGTGATATGCACAGGTGAACAGATGACTGGATGTGAAGGGGTAGACCGTTGACTAGACGGAGAGGAATGGACAGAGTAATGGCTATAGAGTCCTCTGTGAACTGTGAACAGTGCTCAACCCGGTTCCCAGGGTCCTCCAGCCGCAGTGCTTATCTGGGGCTCATTTGTCCTGGGCCCTATAGTGGCCAAAGGGCTCCCTCTTGAGTGAATGTCAGTGTAGCTCGGAAAGACAGGGAGGAGGTAAATGCTACTGAAAGTGGCAAATGTCCTTACCTGACATTAGCTCTTTCTATAAATGTGACATTCTTGCAACCCTGTGTGTTGGGCATTTGTAGAGCTGTGGATTCCAGCAATAATCATTCAGCAAATATTTTACTGAGCACCTATGTTATGTGCTGGAAATATGGCAGTGAACAAAAACAGGGTTGGTTTGTTGTTTTAATAATGTCTGTCCTTAGAGCTGGGCAGGAAAGACTTCCTGTGATGAAGTCATCTTCTTTCTCTTGGAAACACCTTCCCTGTGTGGCTTCCAGGGCTCCATGTCCTCCTGGTTTCCTCTGATCTCCTCTTTGCCTCTTCTCACTCTGTTCATACTGTCTCCCTCATAGTCCTATCTGCTTCAAATTCCACTTACATGTCAACCACTCCAGATAAGACCCTCCCTGAGTGCTAGACACAATGTTCAGCTGTCAACTAGGCATCTGCACTCTGACGTCCACTTTACTTCTCAAACTCAACTGTGTCGCCCTAGGTCTGGTTCAATGCCCCAAACCCACTCTATCCCATCTCCCCTAGCTCATGAGCTCAAGGGATAGCAGCTCAGGCCAAACACCTCAGAGTGCCTCTTGACTACTTTATCTTGCATTTACTTTCAAGGCACCAGGGAGTCCTGTTACTTCCATCGCATCATTTACCCAGAATGAGACCACTTCTTGCCAGGTCCACACTTAATCCAAGTCACCACCATTCCTCTCCAGGGAAATGTCATAGCACCTCCTAGTCTCCTGCTGCCACCCTTGCCACCTTTAGCCTGTTCTCCACAACTCAGCCTGTGAATATATGTCAGATCCCCTCACACTCTGCTTAGAGCTCTGCAATAGCACCTCCCCAGGGAAAAGCCAGAGTGGCTCCCTGATTCCCCATTGCTTCTCTGACTGTATCTCTTCTGTTTGACCTCCAAACCCACTGTTTAGTCTCCCAACGTGTGTGTGTGTGTGTGTGTGTGTGTGTGTGTGTGTGTGTGTGTGTGTCTTACAAGAACATTTATACAAGCCATGAAGGAAACAGCCCTAAGTGTCCAGCAACGTTCCATGTTGCCCTCGATCATAGTGTGCTGAAATTTATCATCAGGCTGGCGCTCCGTCTACCTTGTGCTCCAAATTCAGCTGATTAGTGGTGGCCTTGGGTACATGCAGGACTTGAGCCTTTCAAATCTTCTTTTATCAGCACTCCTGATTTTATAAATGATGAAACCCATCAACCTCATTCCTACTCATATCTCCAGGGAGGCTTGGGTATAGTAGCTACGGTTTCATGGGGATCACAACATTTTAAATAAGGCCTTGAAGTATCTTGGCACAGGACTGAAGGCTCAAGCTCCAAGCTACATGTCCAACAACTGGAAAAGGTTCATTTTTTGTTTCTGTATAGTATTCCATTAAATGATTATACCACAAATTATTGATCCATTCTATTTTTGGTAAACATCTAGGCTGATTCCAGATTTTGGCTACCATGAATATAGCATACACAGATGTTTCTTTACATGTCTTTGGTGGCTATACCCATTCTTTCTGTTGCATATAAGAGGCTTTTTGGGTCCTTCCACACATATCCCTTTAGCATTTTGGCTTTGTCTCCATGCTTGTGGCCCCAGCATTGCAAGATAGCTGTAGTCTCTACAGACATCATGTAGTACTCAAATCAGAAGATCAGCAGGCCTCCTAGGTGGTACAACAGGTTAAGCGCAGCACTATGAAGCTATCCAGAGCCACTGCAGCATGAGTTCGATCCCCGGCCAGGGAGATTCCCACATGGCGCACCAGACCTCTCCTGCCTCGCCCGCTGCTCCCCTCAACAGTGTATTTCAGTCACTGCCTATTCTACTCCCCACTCTGTCTCTGATGAATCCGCTCACCACCCCATGCCACTGGCCTACACCCCAGCATTGTATGCAATAAGTAAATAAATCTTTTTAAAAAATCAGTAGATTGGCATGAGTCATATCTCTTTTATCAGGAAAGCAAATACTTTTGCAGAACTTCCAAGCAAACTTCTATTTATTTCTCAGTGATTGAAACTGGGTCATCTGTAGCCACCCCTAGATACAAGGAGACTAAAACATCAGGGAATGAGGTCAAGATTTGTCTATCACTTGAGAATAGACACCACTGGTTAAAATTTGGGTTTGCTAGCAAAGTTAGAAGGGAAAAAGGAATTAGAGGCAACCAACAGAACCTCACAAAATGAAAAGATTCTCAAACTCATTAGAAGTCAAGGACTGCAAATCAAAGTGGAAAATGTTGCAATGGCAAAACCATGCAGAATAAAAAGATCAGTGGTTGCTAGGCATTTGATGGGGAGGGGGAGATAAATAAGCGAAACACAGGGAATTATTTAGTATACTACAGTGATGGACATGTGTCATTATACATTTGTCAAAACTCATAGAATGTCAAGACACAAATAGTAAATTCTATGTAAACTGTGGACTTTGGTTGATGATATGTCAACCTTGGTTTAATTGTAACTAAAGATGTGGGATGTTGGGGCCTGGCTAAGGGGTTAAGTCTCAGCACTATGAAGCTATTAATAGCTACTGCAACATGAATTCGCTCCCCGGCCAGGGAGCTAACATACCTGGCGCAGCAGACCTCTCTTGTCTTACCCACTCCTCCCCTCAGCAGTGTATTTCAGTACATCCGCCTGTTCTGCTACTCACTCTGTCTCTAATGAATCCTGCCACCCACCCCACACCTCTGGCCTACACCCCAGCTTGTATGTAATAAGTAAATAAATATTTTTTTAAAAAGTGGGATGTTATGACAAGGGAGGTTGTATGTTGAGAAGAAGAGGGGAGAAGGGAATTCTGTATTTTTTTTTACAAAAATTTATTATTATTATTATTATTTTTAATTTATTTATTTATACATACAAGCTGGGGTGCAGGCCAGAAGTGTGGGGCAATGAGAGGGTTCACCAAAAACAGAGTGGAGAGCAGAACAACCAGACAGACTGAAATACACTGCTGAGGGGAGCAGCAAGCAAAACAGGAGAGGTCTGCTGCACCATGTAGGAATCTCCCCCACCGGCATGGAACTCGAGGCTGCAGCTGCTTACTAACAGCTCCACAGCGCTGCGCTTAACCCGTTGCGCTACCAGGGAGGCCTGGAATTCTGTATTTTGTGCGCCATTTTGCTGTAACTTCAAACTGCTCTTTTAAAAATCTATTATTTAAAAAAAAAGAGTAACAATGAGATAAGTCACTTTATATCCAGTAGTCTAGCAAGGTTAAAAAGAGTTGCAACAATTCTTGCTTTCAGTTATGTGAGAAAATGTTTTCCTCCAAACATTGCTGACAAAGGTAAGATTGGTTACTACCTTTTGGAAAGCAATTTGGCAAATTCAAGTAAAATAAAATGCATATATTTTTGAACCCTATAATTTCATTCTTAGGTTTCTCATTTAGAGAAATAAAAGCTCTGGGGAGGTCAGAAGTATTTATTTTGCTACATCATGTGTAGTGGAAAAATACCTGCAAAGTGATGACCCTTTCACAAGGGCATGGCTGGATGCATTTGGTACCTCCTCATTGTTCTGGTTACTCTGCTTTGTAACTAGTTACCCACCTTTAATAAAATAGTAACATTTATTTTGCTCCCAAATCTGGGATTTGGGCAGGATTCAGTGGAGATGCTCTTCTCTGCAGCATCAGTCTGAGCAGCTTGAAAGCTGCGACTGGAATCATCTGAAGGCTCCTGACGTGAAGTGCAGTTTTGATGCAGGCTGTCAGCTAGGACATTTGCTGGGACTGGAACATCCACATGTCATCTCTCCATGTGTCCTGGGCTTCCTCACAGTACGGTGGCTAGATTCCAAGGAGGATTGTCCCGAGAGAGATGGCTAGATGGAAACTGTATGACCTTTTCCAATTTAGATTTTGAAATCAGTGTTCTTTCTGCCTTACTCTATTCATTAGAAGCAGAGTTACTAAGGTCAGGGTTACATCCAAGGAGGTGGAAAATTACACTCCACTTTTTGTGTGGACAGGTTTTATGTCACCATCAAAAAAAGGACCTAGTTGGGCCTTCCTGGTGGTGCAACAGGTTAAGCACAGCACTATGAAGCTATCCAGAGCCCCTGCAGCATGAGTTTGATACCTGGCCAGGGAGATTCCCACATGGCGCAGCAGATCTCTCCTGCCTCACCCGCTGCTCCCCTCAGCAATGTACTTCAGTCAATCTGCCTGTTCTGCTCCCCACTCTGTCTCTGGTGAATCTCTCACACCTCTGGCCTATACCTCAGCTTGTAGGCATAAATAAATAAATCTTTTTTTTTTAAAAAGGACCTAACATAATATCACTTGACTTGGAGAGTCTGCCACAAACCTGGGATGAGTTAGAAAAGATGCAGAAAAAGTGTGTACAAAATTATTTCAGTGTATACAACAAGGACAAACCACTTTGTGTAATTGTGTGTACACATGTATATTATATACATTATATACTATATACACACCTGTATGTTATATATTATCTATACATTTATTATGATATATATGCAAAGAGAAATACGGGGACCACAAATCTTGTAACCAAGGATTTCAGAGAGTGATGGTGATAGAAGAGAGAGGCAGGAGTAAGCAAATGAGGAAAAGATGAAAGGTTGCTAAAACCAGCAGTTAGGATGGGTTCTTACTTATATATTTAATTAGAGGTATATATTTAGCTGTATGGAGAGTGTTTGGTTTTTTTTAAGAGAGTGATTTTGAGAAAGGTATGCTTTGATCAAGAAAATAAGAAAGTAATGACCACCTTACCTTCATGCTCAGAAAAGAGCAGGGAGGAGTTACTGGTGGGCCAAGAGGGGCTGCAGGGCACTGACAATGTTCATCTGGGTTGCAATTTATGAGTGTTGGACCTGTGAGAAATCATTGAACAGAATGTTTTTGCTTTAGGCACCTTTCTGTATTTGATATATCCCCAAACAACGTAAAGTAAAAAATGCAAAGCACCCTTTGCAGAAGGTTCCCAGTGGGTAGAGTGAAGAGGTGGGAGAGAACCCCCAGCTCCTATCACTGGACACAACTTAGCAGGGTGTCCCAAAAGGAGGTGTAAATCTGGAGTGAGTAACGTGGAGATAAGATCCAAAGCCACACAGTTCCTAACAAAGTCTCACAGTAAGGAAGAAAGGAGAATCCACACAGAGTCCTGGACCATTCCAACATTTAACTATTGTCTGGGTTAAAGTTGGCAAGTGAGGTGGGAGAAAACCAGGAGACCTGGGTGTTTCTGAGAAGGGCATCCTCGAAGCAAGAAGGGGGACTTCACCGTGGTGAATTCGACTGCGACCGCAGACAGCTACAAGTGCATGGGCTCTGCCTGTGGAAGTTGCTGGAGCCTACTGGGGTGGGCTGTGGCTGGAGTTGGTGGGGGGGAGCAGGCAACAGTAGGTAAGTCTTAAGGATTCTGTGATGAAGGGAGAACAATAGAATAGGCGCTAAAGGAAGAGCCCTGAGTTTGTTTTCTCCCTAAAAGCAAGATGAGGCTATTATTGAGAGGAACAGGATGCAAGAGGCTAGAGGACAGGGCTGAGGGCCAGGCTTATGAGACCTGGAGATCAAGGATGGCACAGGATTGGCTGGGCAGAGAAGTGCCTCAGGGATGTAACTAACCAGGTTCCAGGAAGTAATGCACCAGTGAAAAAGAGAGCCTCCAAAGATGGGGGACAAGAGTCGCCCCAGGGGTAGAGGCAACCCTTTTTGCATGGAGGCAAACCTTTGCATGGCAACCCTCTTTTCTAGGGCCTGGGACGGGGAGGGGTGGGGGTAGGACTGGAGTGGATCCAGCTGTGCTGGGATCAGACATCCAGCAGAACCCCCCTTCCTACATGTTCCTAAAGCAAGCAGGCCTTTCTCGGTTCACCCCACCCACATCTAGCCCCAGGGCTGGACATGCAACTCAGAACTGGGAACAAGATGTTCTTAGCCAGGCAGGGGCAGGACTCGGGTTCCCTACGAACCACACCCAGAGCGCTGTTCCCCGGAGCCCTGGGATGTGGGCCATGCGGGGAGGGGCTGGTTACAAATCATTCTGAATCCCCCCCCCCCCCGCCCCGCCCCGGAGAACAAAAGGCAGGAAAATTCCCAAGGAAAGGATCTGCAGGGTCTAGATAGTCAGCTCCCAGCACGTCTGGACACGCACACCCTGTCCCTGGGCCATCCAGACAGCAAACAGCTCAGAGGGGCACTCCAAAAAATTTCCATAGTGCTGGAAGTTAGCCCACTCTCAGCAGGCGCCACTCCCACACTCAAAAGTATCTTGCCTGCATGTTGTAAACCTGGTCCTTTCAAACAATTCCCAGGTGCAAGGCCAGCCTCCCAGGTTATAAAACTATAAAACTTGCTTTATTCATTTATCAGTTGTGAGCTAGCTGCCCAGGAGCAGATGCTGCTTCTGCTGTGAGCCCACAATGATGGCTCAAAGTGAACACAAAGGCAGAGACCACACCAGTGCTGGGCCTGTGTCCTTTTGTTGGGCCTTGACCCAGCCCACACAGGTGAGGGACCTTCCCCGAATCCTGCTAGGTCAATTGCTGTGGGCAAAGCCAAGGCAGTGGGGGGTGGACACCCTGTTCTAAGCCTGCCTCCTTTTTACAGAGGAGTCAGTTGAGGCCCTGGACAAGAGTTCCAACTCATCCTCCGCTGGTCAGCCTAGCAGAACCATATTAAGTTTTACTATAGGGGCAGTACCCAAAGTATGTGCTCTCCATTCCCCATCCTGGTGGGGAAAGTTCTTTGGCTTCCAGAGCTGCCAAGGGAAAGCAGCTGAGCCAGCTCCTGGGGGATGTGAACCTCCGTGCAGCCTCATTTCTCACCCTGAATATAGGGCCAGCTGCACAACTCTGGGACAGGACACCACGGCTCCAAGGTGGCTCATCTGCAGTGACGACATGCCCAGGACTGACACACATCTCCCCCCAAGTCTCTTCTCTGTCCATCTTGGAGGTCCAAGGCTTAATTTCAGGTCTCTGACTCCTCCAACCCTGGCTGGACTCATGGTAGGCACGGGGGTGTATATTGGAGTTATCCCTTCATGTCCATGTCTTCCATTTTCAGAATGAAAATGTCCAGTTTAATTCTGCTTGGATATCATATTGGAAAGTACTCATTTGCTTACCTGGGGGGTCTGGACTTCAGTTCTTTCTTTTTATCTATTTACTAGAAAAAAACTAAGAGCACATCCCAGATTTTTCATTGTGGGGGTTGGAAGACCTGGCTAGAAAATATATCGGTGGATCCGGACTTCCAGCAGTGTATGTAGTGACTTTTGACCCCTGGTTTAATGCAATTCTGCAGGAGGAAGGGGTGCACTCATGGCTAAAAAGTCCAAGAAGAATTGACTGGTGCGGTATCTTCCCCAGGAGCTGACTGACAAATGCCCTTTCTTCTGCTTGTTAACATAGACTGATGGTGAAGAGTCAAGGTTCTGCTGTCTTTTCTAGTGTCTGGGGGAGCTCACAGTCCGCCTTTAGTTTCATACTTTGGCCTGGCCAGTCTCAAAGCCTGTCTACAAATGGGCTGGGCACTGTTTGATTTTGTACAAAGATAAGCAAGATAACTGGTTTTGTAGAACAGAAAGAGGTGTCCACAGGCTCAAGGATTCCAGTTGGGAAGAAATCAACAAGGAAGGGGTAGAAATGTCACAAAAGACACTTTCAGAAAAATTTGATTTTTAGTACACCTTGTCACAAAAGGCAACCTAGGCCAGAAAAGCATCTCTGGATAACCTTTGTCATGCTATTTAAGGTACTAGCTTAAAGACTACAATTTCTGAGCAGTTCCTACCTGGAGGGAATCTTCCTTCAAATTTAAATCTAGTCTTCCTGCAACCGGGCTGAGTCCAAAGTCTGGAAAAGGTGGTGCCCCCAGGGGGTTTGCTGATGAGAATGAATAGCCCCAGGGAAAAATGCTAAGTTTGCAGTTTGGGGTGGAGAGTCTGATGAGAAATAAAAGGGACTGAAGGAGAAGGGGAAGTCAGTCGCCATGCTGAAGAAATAGTTGCTGTGATGTAGGAAAAGCAGCAGCAGAAAATGTAGATGCCAAGATTAAGAGTTTGGAAATCAGATGCCAGAAGTTTTGAGCCACCGGGATATAGATCGAGCGTTTTTGGAATCTTCAGTGACTTTGGGGCCAGTGACTTTGGAGGCTTTGCAAGTAGCCGAGCGGTGAAAATTGCTCCCAGTTTTGTCTTTACTGCAGCCAAAGAACGAAGGCAGAGGCCCGAAGCGGGAGCCTTCTTAATATGCCTAAGTGCGGTCTGTTGGGCTGTCTGGCCTCTGTAGTTCCTGTTTTCAGTGTTGTTGGCCTGGTGCTGTGCTGGGGCACCAAGGCAGTTCCAGGAGCATCTCCAGTTGTGTTCTGTGTAGTCCTTGTTAGTTGGAACCTGGCCTACAGTCTGATTGTTACGCGTCTGCAGGAGCAGGAAGATGCCATTTTGGAAACGTGGCCCATTGTTTGGAAGAGGAGCTCCACGTCAGCAGTGGTGGGAAGACGCCATCTTTGTTACTTTTCTGGGACTTAATGGACTGGACATTGCTTTAAGTAAGGTAAACGGCCATATGTTGACTTCAGTAATCCTTTGTTTTGCCATGTTTGTTAAATAGATCCCATTGTTACTGTTCCCTAAGCCTGAGTAGTCTTTTTTTTAATTTTGAATAGTCTTGTAATTATGCACGTGGGTGCAGAACCAAGATAGTGACTGGTAAGCAATTTGGGCACAGCCTTTGGCAATTTTGAAGCCCCATTTGCCCAGTATCATTCCTTCTTTCTGCTTCTATAATCTATAATCAGAAATTTGATGCAAGCTACAGTGATGAGAGATACTGCACACTGTGTGTCCAAACCACTTTCTTTATGAAGAGGTGACAGCAGGCCAGATACAGAGGAGCAGCACAACCAAGCAACAGACATTGGTGCATGATAATATTTGAAATAGGATGCCACAGCTGCTTTTTTTGAGTACAGAAGCATGGAGGATAAGCTTCATCAACACTGGAGGAAATGTCTAGGAATCTCCTGGTGGACCTCAGTACCATAACTCTTGTTAATTCCTGGGGTTTAAATTTATTATCAGAGGCCTCCCCGGTGGCACAGCAGGCTAAAGTGGCCGGGGAGATTCCCACATAACCCAGCAGACCTCTCCTGCCTCGCCCGCTGCTCCCCTAAGCAGTGTGTTTCTGTCGATCTGCCTGTTCTGCTCCCCACTCTGTCTCTGGTGAACCCTTTCACTGCCCCACACCTCTAGCCTGCACCCCAGCTTGTATGCATAAAATTAAAAAAAAAAATCAACTTACTATCAGGAATGCCCATGGTTGGATGTCAAGAATTGTTCAATGAATAAATGAACTGAGTCAGATCTAATTTCTGACATTAAATTCAGGACTTGGAAAATACTCATCTGAATTCACAACATATTGCTTACTATGTTCCTGGCTGACACAACATTTTATCTGCATATCCCCAAACCATCGGGTAACAGGATGATTGTCCATCATCTGTGATGGGGCATCTGTAGAGGACGGTTTTGTGAAGCAAGCAAAATTCAGACTTAACATGATGCCTTGTGAAACAATTCCAATTTCCTTAACCACATTACAAGTCAAACTGTTTTAATTCTGTTGTTATAAAGTTGATAAGCTGGGCCTCCTTGGTGGCGCAGGGGTTAAGTCTCAGCACTATCAAGCTATCACCAGCCACTGCAGGAGTTTGATCCCCAGCCAGGGAGTTAACCCACATGGCGCAGCAGACCTCTCCTGTCTCACCTGCTGCTCCCCTCAGCAGTGTACTTCAGTTCATCTGCCTGTTCTGCTCCCCAGTCTGTCTTTGGTGAATCCTCTCACCCCCCACACCTCTGGCCCACACTGCAGTTCTTGCGTGCATAAATAATCTTTAAAAAATAGAAAAGTTGATAAGCTGAAATTGCTGAGTATGCATTCAGGTAACTTTGATGGGACAAATTTTTAGCTTCTTGTTAGAAATGATTAGCACAAAAGCAGTCCTCATGTGACTGAGACTGGAAAATATCATGTTGAAATTGGGGGGGGAAAAAAAGGAAGCGGCAGGACAACTAAGTAATTTACATTTTCTCCCAGAGGACCGTTTTTCTTCAGTCCTAAGGACATAGCTCCTTTGGCAGAGGTCATGGGGTAGCACCCACAGGCCTAAATCGAGGTGGGGGTGTTTGATCCTTCCAGGCTTCAGGAGAATAATTTCCAACTACCTTGTCATGAATGGCACAACTCATGCAACAATGTAAATTCATATACAGTGATGGAAGCACATAGGCAATGATGAAGATGCTTGTTTTGGTTACATTCCTAATGACTGTGGCCCCCAGTTTTGAATGACAAACTTCTCAATATTCTTGCCCTTGGGCAAGTGTGGGACGCAGTTGGTATACCAAAGAGGCCACATGTGTCCTGCCACCTCTTAAGTTTTCATAGCAAAATCACCACCAAACCCAAAAGATAAAGCCATATTTAATTTTTAAAGCCTTAAAACACAGTCAATTTGTTTTTAAGAAGATTTTTTACCCATTTTTTTGGGTCCCATGTGGATATATTTTATGCTCATTGACTACTTGGTTCTCTTATATCACCAGGTGTCCCTGTCTAGATGAAGGCAAGATCAGACTAGAACATGGTTTTGCTGCAGAATGAGTTTTTGTTGGTTACTTGGAAAGAAACTGTATGTGCATCAGGTTATCACAGTCATAGTTTTGGTTATAGTCATGTTACATAAAAGGAAATAAAGTAAGTAGTATTGCCAGTCTGAAGATATTTCCTGTTGGGCTTAATTGGTAATCCCCAACAACTCAAACACCATTTTATATCAACTTTACTGGGCCAAAGGGTGTCCAGATATTTGGTCAGTCATTGTTCTGGGAGTTTCTGTGAGGATATTTTCAAGAGCTCACACCACAATTCCAACAATTTATCTGTCAGGCGAATGCTATGATGGTTGGGAGTCCTGAAATGAGAGGAAAAACACAGGACACAGGGTCGCACTGGAAAGTCAGACATAATTTGTCAGCCTTTATTAACCAAGAGCAAAGCCGAGCCCTAGAGTTTCCTTTTAAAAAAACCCCTATCTTATTTATAGCAAACGATTTAATTACATATTCAATACTACAGAGCAAAAATTGATTACTTTCCAATCACTTCTGAGATTAAAATACAAGTGTAAAATGGATTAAAATAAAATTCTCCCCAATGATTTAAAAATAATTTCAATTGAAAGACATTCCAAACACCATGTATAGAACTCAGGACTACCCACCCCACCAAAAAAAAAAAAAAAAAAACAAAATCAAAAACTTTAAGAATTTTACCCTTGAGGTAGCACAATAATGCTGAATTAGATTTATTTCATTACAATGATCTTAAGAAAACAATGAGGAATCTACCTTTTGCTCAAGGTGGGCTAAATGGTTTTCTGCAAATCCCACATGAGGTTAGTGACAGTGTTCTTTTTTTTTCTTTTTTTTCTTTTTTTAAGTATAAAGATAGCCCTGCATTGTGTAAAAGGAAACCCACAGGAAGGCTGCTTCTCATAAAATAGACATTAGGATCATTAAAGGATGTCAGCAGTCAAGACAGGAGGAACAAGAGGTAATTTTAGTGAAAAACCAAAACAACTTGTATCTTGGCAAGACTGATTTACAAGTGCATGTCAAGAACAAAAATTCCAACATCAGCCAACTGAAAACAAAAGATAAAAGATGACATTCACAGGTCTTTTTCCTTTCTCTGTGCAAAAATGCTCTTTCAATTATTTTAAATTAGAGAGGATTGTTGGTACAATGTGACACGACACGGAAATGGTGTGTACCCTGGGTGTTGCTGTACACCAGTGGCTCCTCTCACTGACTACTTTATCATAAGCAAAGAATTTGGGCAGTAAAATGATGAACATTACTTCTCCTGACTGGAGAACCATTTCTTCCTACTTTGCTGCCAAATTTGCTCATTAAACAGCTCAAAAAAAGCTCCACCCTGATTTCTGAGAATCTATAGCAATTATATGAGACTATCAACTAAGAGAACAGAGCACATGAACTCTTCCTTCAAAGAATACAATCAATAAAAGAGAGTGGATGTGATAAACCAGGGGCCAAAAGGAAAGATAATACTGCAAGTTGGACCTCAAGGCTCTCAGTAATATTCTCCACTATCCAAAATCAACAGCAAGCTAGAAGAGAAGGTGTGAAGCTCTAAACCAAAGAAGCAAACTATACACATATATAAAAATTTTAAAAAGATCTCTTCCCAACATACACTCTTCTTGAAACTGGACCATCAATGCAGGGCTTACCTGGCACAATGTGAATAACTCAGCCTTGAGCTAAACCTTATCTGCCATCTTTATTCTCTGTGCTGCAAAGAGAATTGAATGCTGTCAGACTCCTGGCACCTTGGTAATGGCTGTGCCCTATTTCACTCACACTGATCCCTTTAAAGTCTCCTTTTCTCAAACTAGACTTCAAGGGGCACAGTATATATTAATAGTATGGACTGATGCTCCATGTCAACCTGGAGTTAGAACAGGAGGACATAAACTCGATAAATTCTCTGTAAAATTACTACCATCAGTGACTTGGGGTGTCAAAAGAGACCTCGGGGATGAAGAAGACTGAAATGGGATGTGCAAGAGGGCAAAATAAGAGAGCCCATTCCCTGCAGCCTGCAGGAGTGACTGGCACGAAGTTCACAGCCTTAACTAATGCTGGTGGGGGGCAGGGGGGAAGAGGTGCACAGGAGGCATATACTCAGTGTTCAGAGTCCTCACATAGTCTGGGGCTACAGCTCTGAATATTAAGTCCAAATGTACCTGTTACCTTTGCAAGAAATGTATGTTCCTTGTCTGCTTAAGTGCAAAGTCTGCTTTCTTACTTTATTCAATAATAAAGCAACATCATAGGAAAAAAGAACCTTGGAAAACTATGGGAAAAACCAGTGGGTTTCCCAGTGCTAGCTGCCTGTTTTGGAGTATTAGTTCCAACCATTCACAATTCTGAGAGTTGCAATTCAGGCTGCATAGGGCAGTCTGAAAGCATTCTTCTGTTTTACTTCACAGAGATAAGAAAAAGGGAAACTGACCAAGTTGTGGTGGATCACCACTCTGGAACTCTCTTGACCACAATGTCAGTGGCAAAAGTACCTGGCTTATGTGAACAATGGAAGATGATTATGCAGGCATCATCATTTTCTACAGCAGGAATGACTTAGGCCCTAGCCTGTAATCTTTTTGGGATTCATTAAGTTATACAAGTTACACAAGTTTTAAAAAAGATCATATTAGGAAGGCTCTCTTAATTTAATATAAACTTGGCTATCACACTCAAATTTATATTTATGTAAATTTCCCACTGCTCTTAGGATCTCTTACAACACCTGATTCTAAGTCATTCTGAAGAAGAAAAAAAATCTCATTCCCAAATAGAGCTAATTAGGGTAATTCATCAAAATTCTACTTGATATAGTCAAAAGGTTAAAAAGGTTTTAAAATACAAGTTAAATTATTTTCCTTTGGAACTAGAAAATTCCAAAGGAACAACTGGAACACCAAATATTCCAACATCTTAATTATAAAGGTTTTGCAGTAATTCTATGAAATTGTAAGTGATGCTAATTTTGGAAAACTAACAAGAAGAGTTGAACCTTAGGATGAATGCCTGGGTCAGCTGAAAAACTCCATAGATAAGAATAGGTCCAAGGGGCCTAACTGGAGAAATTATTCTTTTAATTAAAAAAAAAAACCAGCCATTTCTTCTTTACAGAGTTAAAAAATTTATGGTTCAATAGCAAAACTATGCAACAAGTCTGGTGTACAAGGAAAGGGTTCTCTTTGCAGTGCAGTACACTGTGATTAGCTGGGAGGGCAACTGGAAACAAGAAAAGAATTTGGATCAGTTAAGGTAATGAGCCTCTAGACCCTGGCCCCTTATAAATGGACAGCAATTCATTCATGCAAACTGCACGGAAATCAAATAAAACAGAACCAAAAAAGATGAAACTCCCAACCCAAAAAATCTTCTGGTTCTCTTCTACCTAAACAATGTGCTGGATCCCAATTTTCTGCTTTCACAAGGGCCCCACTAATTAATCAGTGCGCTCTGGGTGCTGATCTGCTGGGTCCTGGAAAGGGCGTTTCCCTAAACGTCACTGTGAGTTGAAACAACTGTAAAGTGTGCAGCTGCCAGCAGATGGCACAATGCCATAGGATCGCAGACCTCCGCACCTCTGCCACCATTTCCCACAGTAAAGCCAAAGGCTACAGTTGTGAAACAAACGTACACTTTCTCAAAGAACAAATGAGGAGATCAAAGGCTATACCTTTCCTCCTTTGAGAAAGGTTGGGGGAGGATGTCTACAGTTATACAATGGTATAGATCTGTGGTAACTTTCAAAAGCAATAGTAGCAGCAAGAGAGGAAAGTAAGATGTTTACACTTTGGATTTTTTATCAGGCACTTAAATTGTTGGAGAGGCATGCCATTTTGAACCAAAGATGTAAAAATTGGGTTGAGAAATCATTGCAAGTGGTCTAATAATGGGCTTTCAGGAGCAAAATGGAGGTGTGGGTGGAACCTCTACCCATCCTTTAGTGCTGACTTTCAAGTTTTATAAACGCCCACAGCCATAGCAATGGCAGTGGTGATGGCAACAGCAGGAACAGTTCTGTCGTGTCTGTTTTCTGTGTGTGCTGTGTGGCTGACCAGAAGGCTTCGGTGTCACACCGAGCAGGCTCTGGGGCGTGGCGCACCTACTGCCCAGGACCGGTCAGATCCATACTGGAGCCAAACATCTTCACCAGTTGTTCTTCATAGTGTGAGATATTCCGCTTCATGATGTCCATGCAGGGCCCCAGAAGCCTCTCAAATGCTTGCACATCCATAACTGCAATGTTAAAAAGAGATGATGTCACTTCCCTTACGCAAACTTTTTCTTAAATATCTCCATCCATTCATATCGCAGGAGACTAGGTTTTGGGGCACTGGGCACTTGAAAGGATGTTTTCTTTTTTTTTCTTCACATCTTCCTGGAGCTAAGTCCCTGGTGCGACCCCATCACCCCTGTCATAGAAAGATCTTTTTGCTTTTGGGGTAGTTTTTCATTCTTGACTGGGATGGTGTGCATGCTGCAAAGATACAGCTAGCCGTTATAATAATTGTAATAAGCTCAGGCAAAACATTTTTCTTTCCTTTTTAAAATTTATTTATTGGGCCTCCCTGGTGGTGCAACAGGTTAAGTGCAGCACAGTGGGACTGTCAGCAGCTGTGGTGCGAGTTCAATGCCCGATCGGGGAAGATTCCCACATGGCGCAGCAGACCTCTCCTGCCTCGCCCGCTGCTCCCCTCAGCAGTGTGTTTCGGTCGATCTGCCCGTCCTGCTCCCCACTCTGTCTCTGGTGAATCCTTTCACCGCCCCACAACTCTGGCCTGCACCCCAGGTTGTATGCATAAGTAAATAAATCTTTAAAAAAGTATTTATTTTCTTATATTGATGTTCAGTTTTGTACAATATTTGATTTCTCCCCTCATGTGTAGTCCCCATAATTTGCCTACCACCACAGGCCCCATGACCATCACCACTGTCCCTTGTGCTTTCCACCCCTCCCCCACGACTGTATGCCTCAGATCTATGGTTTGCCATGGATACTTTGTTTGGTTTTTCTATGTTCTCCCATAAGTGAGATCATCCAAGATTTTATTTTTTCCTTCTGACTTATTTTTTTTTAGCATAGTTCCTTCCAGCTCCATCCATGTTCCTGCAAATGGCACGAGCTGATTGGAAGTATGTTTTCATATGAACACAGCAAGACTGTTTCACCTAAGTTGAGACTGTGCAGAGTAAGACAGCACCAGTTCTCTCTGTACCCACACAGTCTTGGAAACCTGCCTTCATTACTGTTTTTTCCACATGGCCAAGAGGCCATGCCCGTTTTGCTCACAGGCTTTATCAGTGTTTAGAAATGTTTGCTAAAACATCTGTCACTAAACTGTCCATGCCAAGATGTGAGCAAGAGCTGGTAGGAGAAATCAAGGCTTGCTAATGGGGAAAAAATACTGCATATTAGAAAAACAAATATTAATGCATAAAAACTTTTTCTTACCTAGGCATTTGACATCTCCCACTGCATAAGCCGAAGCAGCTCTGGGCTTATTGGTGACCAGGGCAAGCTCTCCAAAGTATTGGCCCTTATGACAGCGGGCAATCTCGACCTCCTGGTTCCCACCATCCTTGTTTACTTTAGTCTAGAGCAGGTAGAGAATTTGATGAGGGCTGATTCCAGAATCACAGCTGGGCATGATCAGCTGCACATGCTTGCATTCTTTTCTTGGTACACTTACACAATTACTGAGAAATTCACTCTGCAGATTCTCTAATTGTTCCATGGTAAACGGCATGGACTAATCTCAGCGGCTTGGTTTAATTAGAGGAGTTGGCTTCTATCTGGAGGGCTTCATCTGAGTTCTAATACCTTTCAGGTAATGCTAATATCAAGAGGTAAGGTGGAGACTGTTTGCTTCGAGAGACTTATATATGTGTATGTATATTATAGTCATATTATATATACATATATAAAAATATATATATAAAATTAAATGTCAAAATGTTCTTATACTTTTCCAAGCCTTCCATGTTTTACAAACCTTAAATAGAAGCTGTTTTTCAAAAAAATGATCAAAACCTTAAGTTTCTCAGCTTATTGATATATTAACATATTGCTACACTGAAGTATTCTTTCATTTACGGGTTAAATGGCCCTGTTTTTAAAAAATACATAGATGCATATATATTACTGAGGTAACAGGTTTACAACACTGTATATAATTCAGAGGCGTAGGATCACATCTCACATGCATGTCACCACAACACACCCACTGCTTGTTGATATTATACGTTAATATATACGATAATACAACATTGTAAATATGATGCTCCCCTTTTGGTAGATGTTGACTTCTCATACAGGGGAAAAGGTCATCACTAATTCCTTCTAAATAATGTCAACAAAAAAATGTAAAAGATACAAATAATAATAAAAAAAATTAAATAGGGCCTCCCCGGTGGCGCAGCGACTAAGTGCTGCGCTGTGGAGCTGTCGGCAGCGGTGACGCGAGTTCGACACCCGACTAGGGAGAATCCCACATGGCGCGGCAGACCTGTCCTGCCTCGCCCGCTGCTCCCCTCAGCAGTGTATTTCTGATCTGCCTGTTCTGCTCCCCGCTCTGTTTCTGGTGAACCCTCTCATCGCCCCATGCCTCTGTACCGCAGCTTGTATGTATAAATAAAAAAAATAAATCTTAAAAAAAAATTAAATAATGTCAACATTTCCTTGATTTGAGACTGTGCCTTTCTTGGACAATGCTTTGCAGAGACAAATTTTCTTTTTAGATACTACTGCTTCTTAAGTTAGTGGTCTCCTCCCTCCAATTTTTAGAAGAGTTAAGTAACTTTTTAAAATAAACTTTTAATTTGGTGGTTTAACTCTGTAATAATTTGTGCTTATTGAATTATCAAAAATAATGTACAGTATTGTATTTAATATCTAGTTTCCTTTTTAAAAAACAAATCCATCTGCTAAGCTAAACAACTTGAGTAAAAAAATGATTTCAAATTTATTAGTAAAAATTAATTTTAATCTCTAACAACTACTTTATATTATGGGCAGATAATTTTTTGAAGGTTTATTTATAAAAATAAAAGTACTAGTTCCCTAGGGCTTTTGTTACAACGTAGATTCTCATTTAGTAGGTCTAGGGCAGAGCCTAATCCCCCAGTACCACAATGCTGCTGGAGCTTATATACCCCACATTGCTACGATCAGTAGGTGTCTGGGAATATTTGAGAAATGTACAAACACTGTAAGGACTCCAAAAACTGTAAGATAACATAGAAGTTTCAAACTACTGTTTCATGTGAAACAATGGGTCTATTTTTAAGTAGGAATCAAGCCACCTTACATACAGTAATAATTTTTCTTTTTCTCTATACTTTTACTAAAGATAGTCTATAAAAGGTTTCATACTAGGTTGATTTACTATTATATATCTCACTATTTTAGCAAATTATATATTCTTAGAAAATTTGATATCAATTTTCTAGGTTTCCCTATCCATCAAATGATCATAATTAGCAAATGTCCTAGAGACTCCCAAGTTTGTTCATATTCACCACCCACATGTATTTTTTGCTATATGGTCCTCCCATTTTCTATTAGGGTGTTGTCATTTTCTTATTGACCTGTATGCCAATATTTCCACATTCATTACATAACATAGGCAATAGGAACAAGAAGAAACATACTAAATTCCCACCAATGGATGGGATTAGACAAGGTTATTTGTCAGTCCCGTACCTCACATAATGACGATTTTGGTACTCTAAACACATTCACATTATTTAAAGCAAATAGTCACTTTCTGTATATCCATCTAGCATCTGGATCTTCCTTGGCATAACTCATACCATCCCACAACTCACCTTGCTTCTAATCAAGATGCTCACTTCACCAGACTCTATAATGTAAAAGCTATCAGCCTTGTCACCCTGAAAAAGGAGAGGAAATCAGGTCAGAACCATATACACACGCACACACACACACACACACGATATACATAATAGATCAGTTTCTTGTCTGAGCTCTGATTTGCATTTATTTTCCAACTCCACAAATCATTCAATGGCTAACAAATTCAGAACAAAATGAGAGGCTCCGGATCACCAAGGATATTAGCCTAACTATGACTGACACACATCTTTCACTTCTCAATATGGCATATTCACATTTCTCTCCATGAATATGCCCAGGATGCCAACTGTACAGAACACAGCTGTTTTTTGCTGCTCAATTTGGTCAGCTGCTGAAATCTACAACACAGAATCAGCGGCCAAGGCTGCTACCAACAGTATCAAAGTGACTCCTAGCTACCCCTGCATCATGAGGCCCAGGGACAGATAACGCTGACCATCAAATTCAGCCCTCCAGAGGACAGTGTGGATCTGCAGAAGGTCCTGCCTTGGTTGCTCTGATGTGGGTAGTTATCACCCAATGAGCCTCAGGCTTCTCTTGCTTGTTTTGATTTTAAAACATTTGGCTGAAGCAATCATTCAAGTAACACAACAAAAAATGTATAAGTAGGACCTCCGTGGTGGCCTAGGGGTTAAGTCTTGGCACTACCACCCCTGTGGCCTGAGTTTGATGCCCAGACAGAGAATTAACAACCCACATGGCACAGCAGATTCCTGACTTGCCCACTGCTCCCCTCAGCAGTGTATTTTAGAGGATCTGCCTGTTCTGCTTCCCACGCTGTCTCTGGTGAATCCTCCCCCAGCCCCGATGTCTGGCCTATGCCCCAGTTCTTCTACACAAAATAAATAAATAAAAACATTACAATAAAGGAATGATTCTTTTTTAAAAAAATTAAGAACTTGGGGCTTCCCTGGTGGCGCAGTGAATTCGACCCCGGCCAGGGAGATTCCTACATGGCATGGCAGACCTTGCCCACTGCTCCCCTCAGCAGTGTATTTCAGGTGATCTGCCTGTTCTGCTCCCCACTCTGTCTCTGGTGAAGCCTCTCGCCGTCCCACGCCTCTGGCCTGTACCCCTGCCTGGCTTGGCCTGCTTGTATGTATAAATAAATAAATCTTAAAAAAAAAAGTCAATTTCCCCCAAATTGACCTGTAGAGTCAACATAATCCCAATGAAATACTTATCAGTCTTTTTTGGTAGAAACTGGTTGATTCTAAAATTTATAAAGAAATGCAGAGAACATAGAGTAGTCAAAATAATTATGAAAAAAAAAAATTTGGAGGGCTTAAGCCAAGGTGATTTTAAGACTTACTGAAAAAAGCTATCCTAACAAGACAGATCAGTACTGGTGGAGAGACAGAAACAGATCAATGGAACATAAAAGAGATCAGAAACAGACCTAAACATATATGGTCAACTGACTGCCCCCCAGAAAAGGTGTCAAGGCAAAAGGATAGGATAATTTCTTTAAATAATGATACTGGAACAACAGGACATCCATATGGAATATTTTACACTATAAACATTAACTCAAAATGGATCAAAGTTCTAAATGTAACAGCTAAAATTATGCAATGTCTATAATCATACTGCTTAACAAAGTACCTTCCCCATCCTTTCCTCCTTTAACTCACTATTTCCTCTGGTAACCAGTGACTTTTTCATGGAGTCTAAGAATTATTTTTTTTCCCTTCAGCAGTTTAATTTCTTTGGTTATTTACATTCCATAAATGAGCGAAACCATCCCTTTCTTTTACTTTCTTAGACTTATTTCACATAGCAAAATCAACTCAAGATCCATCTATTTTGTCACAAAAGGCACAATTTCATCATTTTAAACAGCTGAGTAGTATTCCATTGAGTATATATTCCACAATTTCTTTATCCAGTTGTCTGTTTTTGGGCATTTAGGCTAGTTTCATGACTTGGCTATTGTGAATAATGCTGCTGTGAAAATAGTAGTGCAATTTTTTTTTTGGATTAGTGTTTTTGTATTCTTTGGTTCAAGAGCTAGCAGTGGTGCTACTAGATTATATGGAATTGCCATTTTTTAAAAGATTTATTTATTTATGCATACAAGAGCTGGGATGTAGGCCAAAGGTGTGGGGGGGGTGAGAGGATTCACCAGAGACAGAGTGGGAACCATAACAGGCAGATCTACTGAAATACACTGTTGAGGAGAGCAGTGGGCGAGAGAGAACAGATCTGCTGTGCCATGTGGGTCAGCTCTCTGGCTGGGGATTGAACTCATGCTGCAGTGGCTGCCAATAGCTTCACAGTGTGAGATTTAACCCCTTGCGCCACCAGGTAAGCCCTGGTATTGCCATTTTTAAAGAATCTCCATATTATTCCAACAGTGGATGAGTGTTCTATTTTCTCTACATCCTCAACAACGTTTGTTGTTTCCAGTCTTTTTGATATAAGTCATTCTCACAGGTTAGTGTTAATTTACATTTCCTTCAAAATAAGTGACGTTGAGCAGTTTTTCATGTGTCTATAGGTCATCTGAAAGTGCTCTTTGGAGAAGTGTCTATTTAGGGTTTTGCCCTTTTTTTTTTTTAAACTAAACGATCTAATTTTAAATAGGGCAAAAAGTTCATACATATTTCACCAAAGAGAAAACAATGAGAAGCAGTCAGGAAAAGATGCGCAACATCATTAGACATTAAGTAAATGCAAATTAAAGCCAAAAGGAGATAGCACTTCATATCCACTAGAATGGCTACAGTTAAAAAGACTGTCAATAACCAAGTTCTGATGGGATGCAGAACAACTGGAACTCTTATGCATTTCCCTAGTGTAGCCATTTTTAAAAACAGTCTGGCAGTTTTAAACATAGTTCTACCATATGATTCAGCAATTCCATTCCTAGATATTTATTCAAGAGTAATAAAAACATATGTCCACATAAGACTTGTCTGCAAATGTTCACTGCAGCTTTATTCATAATTGCCCCAAACTGGAAAGACCCCAAATGTCCTTCAACTCTTGAATGAAGACAAATTATGGCACATCTCTACAATGAAATACGACTCAGCAATAAAGAGTGGTGATCTGCTGCTAAAAACAACATGGATAAATCTCAAAAACACTGCAAAGTGAAAGAACTCAAGACACAGAATGCTATACATATATGATTTTATTTATATGAAATTCTAGGAAAAGGATTTTTAAAATAACAGAAGGCAGATAAGTGGTTTCCAAGGGAGTAGGGGAGGGGATTGTGTACAAATACAAATGAGGGAACTATTTTTTTGATGAGGAAATCTCATTTAAACTGATGGAAATGCTATATACTTTGATTGCAGAGGTAACTATAAAACCCCCTAATTGTGCACAAAAACTTGATAATTTTATTGTATTTAAAATATACCACATACCAAAGCTGATCCAAACAAAATAACATAAAGCAAAGTTTCTGACTCTTGCAGGGAGCCCAAGAACTTGCATTTCTAACAATTTTTAATATTCCTAGATGCTGCTGCTATTGCTGTTCTTGGGACCGCAGAGAAACTTTGGTCTAGAGATGCTGCAAAAAAGGGACTATAATGTTGATAATACTAAGATGGACATCATCTTAATTTGTACCGATTCTCATCACTGATTAAAGTAATTATGAAAGGAGGGATACCTAGAAAACAAAAGCATTTCAAGATGCCACTTAACATAGCCATGTTTTTGTTAGTTCTTTTTCCTGGCAGCTTCTCTGTGTCTCCTCTATGGTAAGCCTAATTAGTCCCTTTGGTGCTGGTTTGGCCAGGCACATCACCCAATCCAGACCAACCAGTTATCTTCCTAGTGCTCTTGCCAGAACTGTAGGCAGAGCAGCCTGTACCTAGAAAAGTCCCTAATAATTTTTATATATAACATATATAATAATTATATATAGATAGTAGACAAAGAAAATTACTACACAGTACTCATCACAACGATCCAGTCTACTGTGGGCCGATCCTTACAGTACCCAAAAGTAACAGAGACAAAGGTACAAAGCAAATATTAAAGACACATTAAAGTTTGGTTAATCATTGAGGACTGGGCTCTGGTTTGTGGTGAATAAGCTTTGGGCACCTTTGTACCAAGCAGAAAGTAAATGGACAACCTTTCAACCTTCCCCAGGTTTTAACAGCAGATGAAGCTTTCTTAGCTCAAAAGAAAATAACATCCAAAAGAACAAACACCAGAAGACAAGGAAAGGTGAATAGAGGCAACAGACCTGCATATGTCAATGAGATGAACATGAATGACTTTAAAAGACTCTGCAGAAAGTGTGCCCCAGTACCTTGCAATATGAGCTCCCAAAAGGGAAAAGAGAAATGACACATTAGGCTTTCCTGAAGTGGCTTCCAGGAAAGGAGCTGTCAAGTCCCCCACTCACCTGAGTGATTATGCGTTCTCCATCTTTATAGATCTTTTCTCCTATAACATCAACAATCTTCATTCGTTCCGAAACCTAAAATGATCAACATAACTACAAGTTATAAGGTGAAGACCTCAGCTGAAAGTTGAAAGTCACAGGTAACCTCTATAAAACACAGAAATGGTTTAGAATAGTACAATCTTAAAACCTAACAATAGAATACTTTTAACTAAATTTCCACAAGCAGATGCTTTCTCAAATAGACTTTACCTCCAGTGATTTAAGGAGAGGCACAGATTCAATAAATGATTCAAACATCTTCCTCTTTTTTGCATTATTTTTCACTATGATTCTTCTAAAAGTCACACGATCCTATAAGAACAAATAAGAAAATTTTGGTAAATGCCTGTGTAAGAGAACATCTATGGTTTAAATAGCTGGGCGACAGTAAATATTAGAGGACGATGGAAGGTACTGGATCAACTGAGTGTTTAAGGATGTTTCAGTCTGAGTCATCGCTGGAAGAAAAAGACCTGTACCAGACAGATGTTGTTGTTTGCACTCAAAGGGTGCCACCTATGGGTCATAATTAGAACACAAAATAAAAAACTTCCAATCAAACATTTGTGAGCCTACAGTCACATTCAATGTGTAAAGATAGACCTTTCAAAAAAGGACTTTACAATATCAGTGGGAAGCGAACATATAATGTAGAGGAATAAAAAAAATCTCTAGTTCAAGACAGCATATGCAATGTGCTAGACAAACTAAGTGCCACAAGAATTCTGATATTCCACTAGGTTGGAATATCAGATTAACTTTGTAACAAAAGTAAAAATTTGTCTGGAACCTAAAAGAGGGATGATATTTAAATGGAGAGATGGGGAGGAAACTCAAAATGGAAGGCAGACCTGTGAAAGGTACTTTGACCTCACAGATTCACAGACGGGCAACAGTTAACCAGAGCAAAGGCTTGGCACTTCTCAAATATGTGTATGTATGCGTGGGAAGGGACACACAGACAGAAGAATGCTAACTGCTTAGTTTTAGGCTGTGAAATAGGAACACCTAAATTAACTATACCATTCTTACACCCGAGGTTTTGAAGAATGGATTTTGAGGGAGAAAGTATAGTAATGACATCCTAATGGCTGGTAAAATGAAAAACAGCAAGGGAATATGGACATGATTAGCTGTAGGTTTGCTATTTTAGTATTTTCAGTGATGGGGCAGGAGCTGGATAGAAAAAACAGAGGACAACTGAGTTGAAATATCTAAATGGGTTTCACTAGCTCCTATTCCATTAGTTGAAGAATTTCCAGGCCCTACCCCATGGCACATGTCATCTGTGCAGTAAGCACCTTCTACTCCTAATGTGAGCAATGGGACCCTAAACTGCTGTATAAATAATGTCTGCATGCCAGATTCTGCTCCATTTCCTTCTCCACTGGCTTTCTTGAAAGGAGTCACTGAATTTCTGATTGCTCTAATGGGGTGTATCACTTGTCACTCCTTTTTTGAAGTCCAAGGGCAGGAATGTATTATTTTAAATGCTACGGTTACACTTTGGAGTAGAACTCCACAATCTTTAGAATTCAGTTTCTATTATACATGCTTTCTGGGGCAATCTAGGCCAAAAGTGCTGTGGAAAGAGGACAAACAAGACTGAAAAAAAAGGGGGAATTATAAAGCTCCTTTACTTATATTTGAATAAGTATTATTAAAAAAAAAAAAGCCCGGGATTTAAAAAATATATCTATTATGCTACAAAGATTAGTAATAGCAAACTGTATTTTCATCTGAAAACAAAACAATTTATATTACTTAAAGTGACTTATCTTTTTGTGTTTCAACCCCTTCTATCCATATCTTCACATTTCCCAGAACTCACATGCTGTGCAAAGCCAGTTCAGCGTATCCTCCATCACACCTTAATATCTGTAAATACCATACAATGCTCACTACCCAAGGCCTGGTTTTTATCCACCAGCATCCAATCCACCCCTTCTACTCATCTCAGGAGCAATCTTAATTCTATATCATCATGTCACAGGAAAGTCCTTTATTATGGTCTTTAAAATGTGATTTCTATGATATGTAGAACTGCTGTTGATAAGGGGAGTTAATACTGTGCCATGCAAGAAAAACCACTTCATTAACTCACCAATCCCCAAAGGGAGCCTTCTGAAGTGGCAACAATGGTAGCAGCTCTCGGGGTGTTGTACATCAGAGCAAGTTCTCCAAAACTGCCGTGGTTGTCATACTGACCAACAGAGCGGGTTTGATTATCTTTTGTTACCAAAATGTCATAGGTTCCCCTGGAAACATAACAAGAAACAATTTTATTTATTACATTTAATTATTTTTAGTAATAAATCTAAGAACTGGCAGGTGGCACATAAATGCAAGATACCGAAGATAAAATGTTGCTACAGAAGATTTTCCAATAGATTTTTGCTAGTATTTAGAAATAAAATAGGTTTTCATATTTTGATTTTTTATTCTGTGACATCGCTAAACTCACTAGTTTTTAGTTTTATAGCACTCTTGTTATTTTCTGGAGGATCATGATATCTGCAAAGTTTTTTATAGCTTCCTTTTCAGTCTATATGCCCTTCCTTCTCCCCTCCCTCTTCTTTTGCTTTTTCCCTTTGCCATATTGCATTAACTAGGACCTCTTACACAAGTAGAAGTGAGTAGGAGTGGTGAAAGCAGACATACACCTTTGTCTTGTTTTCAATCTTAAGGAGAAAAATCCAATCTTTCATCATTAAATATGATGTTAGCTGTGGGTTTTTATAAATGTCTTTAATCAGGTTACAGAAAAGTTCCTTCTATTCCTAGTTTGCTGAGTATTTTTATCATAAAAGGTGTCAACTTGCTGGGAGAGGACTGTGAATTTGAATTTGAATTTGAATTCTATCAAATGTTATTCCTGAAGGTTTTGTAATGATTGCACGGGTTTTTGGGGCTTTTTGGTAGTCTACGGAAAATAAGTATGTACGACTGATTAATACAAAACAAAGACATGATTTTCTGTCCATTTATTGGTAATGTCTGCTAAAGAATAATGTTCAGAACTAACAAGTATCAGTAGAAAGACACTCTCAAAACACCATTGAGGCAAACCCAAACTTTTCTAAATCTCTGCAAGATAGTTATCTGCAAGATAATTAACAACATGTAGCAAATGCTGTAAAGAGAACCTCTGATGGGGCCTCCCTGGTGGTGCAATGGGTTAAGCACAGCACTATAAAGCTATCCAGAGCCACTGCAGCATGAGTTTGATCCCCGGCCAGGGAAAGTCCCACATGGTGCAGCAGACCTCTCCTGCCTCGCCCGCCTCTCCCCTCAGCAGTGTACTTCAGTCAGTCCACCTGTTCTGCTCCCCACTTTGTCTCTGATGAATCCTCTCACCACCCCACACCTCTGGCCTACACCCCAGCTTGGATGCAATAAAAAAAAATCTTAAAAAATATATATAAAATCATAAAACTTCTGAAGCTCTTTCCTGTGTTCTACACTGTCTTCAGGTTTAACATTTTTAATGGCTGCTATATAGCATTCCAACATATAAATATGCTAAAATTTATTTCCTTTATTAGTAGGCATAACAACTATTAATACCTTATTGCCATGGCAAATACCCTAACGTTTCTGTGTCTTGCACACGTGTATCTAAAACCCTTGGTTCCTCTCTATGTGCTCCCAATGGAACCTTTTTTGCCTGCTCTACTGGCACCTATAGGTGTCTGGTTCCAAACAGTGTGAGTCTTTGTGCCCTTACCTTACTCATCCCTGACCTCACCCTTCTGTCAGGAGAACAAGCCACGCAACTCTCGTATACTGGCCCTGGTCATTGTTTAAAATGCATCCCTTGGCCATCCCTCTGCTTGTAGCCCTTGGTATTTCTACAGGGATAGGCTTGGGGGCAGCAGGCCTTGGGGTGGCCCAAAGCAAGTTCACAGTCCTCTCCCAGCAAGTTGACACAGACCTGACTAATGTGGCCCAGTCTTTAAATGATCCCCAAGAGCAAATGGACTCTCTAGCAGCCGTTGTTCTCCAGAACTGTAGGGGGCTAGATCTGCTCACAGCCACCCATGGTGGTCTTTGCTTGTATCTGAATAAAGACTGTTGTTTCTATGCCAACAAATCAGGTGTTGTCCTAGAGTTTACTAACCACTCCAAAATAGAATAAGGGCTCGTAAAAAGAACCAGGAGGGCCCCTCTTGGTGGGACAACTTCACCACACTAACACCATGGCTCCCCCACCTCCTGGGTCCACTGATCTCCATTCTTCTGATGCTTGCCTTCGGGCCTTGTGTGCTTAATTTAGCCACCCGGTTTATCCAGTCCCGTTTGGAGGCTATTAAGCTATAAATGTTAGTCAGCCACTGTACACCCTAAGCAATCTTTCTAGCAGTCCATCGATTGATACTCCCTAGCAGTTTGTAGGGATATCAAGAGCGGGGAAATGAAGTAGGAAGTTCGTAAGTTTGTTGCTTGGAAATGAAAGTTGCTAAAGTTGCTAAGTTCACTGCTTGGATACTGCTGCTTGCTGGGGCGGAAAACTGCTGGGAAAGTCTCTGTGCTGTACTGTTTGTCCACAATAGCAGCTATGGTTACCTTGACCCCCTTCCTAAACAATAAAGTTTATGATGGATGGGATAGTTAAGTTTCCTTATGCAAACTGTATAAAAATCTGCAATTCCTGTAATTCGGGGCTCAGATTTTTGGAAGTTATCCCACTGGGCCTGCCGGTGTGACAATTAAATCTCTCTCTCTCTCCACCTCTCTGAGTGCCGCCTGATTTCTCTGGGAAAGTTGCCCTAACAAGAATATTGTATACCATGGCAAACTACCTAAAGTAGATTTCAAAGATTAGGTCACACAACAATGTTATGACCCAACATAAAAAGTACATGTATGTAAATATAATAGCTGACTTTATTTTTGATGTTTGACTGTTAATAACTTTCAAGCTCTATCACTCCAATCCACCTTCCTCTTCTGCCTCACATCTGGAAAAGCTGGTAAGAAAGCCTATGTGGTCCCTACTTTGGTGCCAATGTGAAATTCAAAATAATACAAGCACCAGCCCACATACAAGAATACTTTATCTCAGTCCCAATTTCTAGCCACTATCATCCCAAGTCAGTCAACCCCTTCCTGCTGTCTCATTTATGGGCTTTCCTGAAAGCTTGCCCTGCTCTCACTAAAAAATATGAATAATAAACCTTTGCATACTCTTTCAGTGTATATATGGTATCATCAGTCTTGACATCTGAACCAAATTTGGGGTGATGGTTCTAACTTCATCAAGACATGGTATAAAAAAAGGAATGTTACATTCTGGTAATGAATTTATGGCTAGATTACTTTATATTCTGTCTTTATTTTCATTTTATTTATTATTTATTTTTAAAGATTTATTTATTTATGCATACAATGCTGGGGTACAGGCCAGAGGCATGGGCCGGCGAGTGGGTTCACCAGAGACAGAGTGGGGAGTAGAACAGGCAGATCGTCAGAAATACACTGCTGAGGGTAACAGTGGGCAAGGCAGGAGAGGTCCACCCTGCCAATGTGGGAATCTCCCCGGCCGGGCGTCGAACTCGCGTTGCAGTTGCCAAAAGCCCCACAGTGCTGCGCTTAACTGCTGCACCACAAAGGAGGCCCCGTTTTTATTTTTATTAGAGATTTCCTACAAAGAGCCTCCGATTGTCTGATAAAATCATATGACACAAGGAGTTTTATAACCCTATGTCATCACTACTCAATAGGGAAGCTGACTTGTACTAGGCCCAGTGACAAGGCAAGAGTAATAAGGCCATGTTTGGGAAACACAGAATTCAGAGTAAATGCTTGTGTTTTTAGTCTCTCCGCCAGGAAACACTAGCTACTTAATTTTGGGAATGACATGAATCATTCCAGGCAGCAGCAGAATCTTTTCCAAATCTCTCACTCAGGTCGTCTTCCAAGCAATGGAACATACTCTTATCATTGTTACTATAATATCATGTAATAATGATTTAAGGGTCTGTTTCTCCAACTACAGTATTTTTTTGAGGTCAGGAACTGTATCTTTTTATTTGAATGACAATTTTCCCTACTTGTTAATTACCACTTTCACTGCATACAAAAGATAAGCCCTCTCATTCACACTTGTAACAAGTTATTCTCTTTGTAGGTAGAGAGTTCAACTTGGATATGCAAGGATGGATGCTTATTTCCCAGAATACCTGCCTGTATTGGGATCCTGGCTTGGCAGGAGAGTGCAAAGAAGAACAAGGGGGAAAGGTGGCTGCTGGAAGTGGTAATATAACTTAAAAAATCATTGTCACTATTTATTGAATTTTATGTAGCTGAAGTATCAACGTAACAAATAAAAGTAACAATCTTTAAGATCATTTTTAACATATTACTCTTTAAATAACGTATCTCTTCAAATCATAATAATTTGTCACAGATTTCAAGGACCTGAAATCTACCCATGGATTGAGAGTATTTTCTATTCAAAAACCTGAACAAGCAAAGATTTGACAAGAAAGGGACCAACTGTATCTAGTATGGTTAGTTAAGGAAGATTAAAAGAACCTCAAAGATCAGGATAGAAATTAGAAAAAAAAAAAGGGCCTCCCCGGTGGTGCAGCGTTTAAGCACCGCGCTATGGAGCTGTCGGCAGCTGCGACGAGAGTTCCGACGCCCAGCCGGGGAGAGCCCCACATGGCACGGCAGACCTCTCCTGCCTCGCCCGCTGCTCCCCTCAGCAGTGTATTTCTGATCTGCCTGTTCTGCTACCGCTCTGTCTCTAGTGAACCCTCTCACCGCCCCACGCCTCTGGCCTGTACCCCAGCTTGTATGTATAAATAAAATAAATCTTTAAAAAAAAAAAAGAAATTAGAAAAAAAAATTGGAAAAAAAAATCAGGGAAAGATATGTATAGACAATAGTACTGTGTAAATGTTAATTTCTGGTTTTTATAATTGTTCTATGCTTATATAAAAGAATATCCTATTTTTCAGAAGTACATATGAAGTATTCAGAGATAAAAGGACTTAATGTTGGCAACTTACTCTTAAACAATAAAGCAGATGTGGCAAAACATTAACCTATATCTGCTGGGAACAAAATGAGTATGTTTATCTCAATACGTGACTACACTGTTGAAGTCCCCACTCACATCAAACTATTCCCATAGTCAACCTAAGTTTACATGAATTTTTTTGTGCTACTTGTTTAACTTTCTGTAAACAAAATTTGAAAAGTAATGGATGATATTTGATGAAACAACATGTTATTGCTCTTAAACTCTGGTGAAGGGTTCCTTTCAGGACTGAGGAGTCAAAAGAAAACCCTACCCCACGCTGTCCCCCAGAGGATACTGATGGCTCAAGAGGTTAAGGATACTAACGGTTAAGGTATCAAATATTACACGTTTCCTGACATCACTTAAACCTGGAACAAATCAAGGTAGGGACAGGGGCACAGGGGTTGAAGTATTCATGTGTAAAATTAGGCTGGGATTGAAAGACCTAAATGACAATATAGCATATGGCTATTACCAGAGAAACAATTCACTTGAATACTTGCAAATAACATGTTTATAAAGCACATTTTGCACATTTCGCTTAACTATAAAGGAGACTTCTTACTGCAGATAAGATATACTGAGGACTCAGAACAGCCATAGCTGGAGAGAGAGAGGTTGTAGACAGAGAGAGGCAAGCTTTGAGAAACTTGTTTACCTGGCCCTAAGTTCTCTCTCAGTTGAACAAAGCATAGGATGAAGCATTTGCCCTGAATCATGAATCTTACTAAGTGTGGACACACAATTGCAAAGTTCCATCTCCTACCGTTCTATGACATAAAAGTTGTCTCCATCATCTCCTTGGTCAATGACATGCTCATCAACTTTGACTGTCCTTTCAAACATGGCATCAAGGACTTGAGAAAGTTGTTCCTGCAGGGTATACACAAGGAGAAAAGATGGCTTTTATGTTTGCTGGGGAGAAAATGACTACATTTATCTCAGTTTGTGACTACATAGACAGCCTCACTCACAATAAACTGTTCCCATATTCAAGTAGAAACCTAAGGGCTCTTTGAAACAAATGTTGTCCTGTGAATGCTCAGTGCTTCCCCTCCATAATCACAGCACAACAGCCAGGTCTTCTGAGGTAGCACTGTACTGGAGAAACAGTTCTTCCCCTTATTTATGCAAAAATGGGCTATCTAAATAAATCATGGTGTCCATTCTCCCAGTCACACCCATTTGACTGTCACCTGTTTTGATGGCTCTACTATGTCATATATAAAGTCACGAGATGCCACCTTCCTACATAGGATTTTAACAGGATCATCAAATTGAAAGGGCTGGGATGGCTTCGAAGGTTCTCTCATGAAGCATACAACAATTGCTTTTAACTACGTAGGTATATCACTTAATCTCTCTGAGAGATTTCTTCATATGTATAAAAAAATTTAATAAATTTCCTTTTTACTTTTAGCTTTTTGTTTTAGTCCTTTTTTTCTTCAGTAAATGAGACCTATTGTTAAGATAATATTAAGATCTATTATCAGACAGCCAATTGCTTCACTTACATATAACACATACAGTTACTAACCAGTATTTCTTGCCATAACCAGAAGATAACTCTACTATAAGTATAATGAAAATAAAAATGCTATTAAATTCTAACAGAGCAGTGGTCTCAGTGTAGGACCTGTATTTCTCCATCAGGCAGAGGGATCAGTGACTGTTAGAGGGGCAGTTTCAACTCAGGGAGACTTTTGCTTTGGAAGAATGTGAGAAGAAGACCTGGCAAGAAAATAATTGTTGCATAATTCCACTGATTTAATATTCCGTCAGTATGACTGTGCTACCTAAAGTAAGTAATACCAAAAAACATTTCTTCAGTTCCACAGTTCCATATGTGTTAAATACTACACAAGCAGACAGATACAAAGAAAGATTCGCTATTCCTGTGCCATTCACATTTATGGAGAATGAGAGCCCAGTGTTGCCAGAAACCTCCTGTTTAAATACCAACAACAGATTCAAATTTTCATGTACAATACAGACTAAACATATACAATCTATACCTGGTTCTCCCTGGCCTGTGAGCTACCCATTGGTAGCCTCTTATTCTCAGTAACTCTTCTGGCCTGGACTCTTCAAAAACATCAGTGTCATGAGATAGAGAATAAGGTGTGAGGGGCGCATTTTAGGTTAGAGGGACTAACAACTAAACTTAGTATGTGGTTCACAATAAAAAATAACAAAAGCTATAGAGAACATCACTGGAAAATCTGAAGTAGACTATGTTAGATAATCTAACAATATTAAATTTCTTATATTAAATATTGGTATTGTGTTAATGTAGGAGAATATCCTTATTCCTGGAAAATATATCTTAAAGTATTTAGTGGTTAAGACTCATGATATTTTACATGCCTCAGAATAAGAAAAAAAGTTTATATGTATTTAAATGTACACACAAATACATGAGAGAAAGTAAACATGAAAAATGTTGACAACTAGTCAGTCTGGGTAAAGGGTATATGAGTATTCATGGCGCTGCTCTTTAGATGTTTCTGAAAATTTGAAAATTTAAAAATAGAAAATCAGGAAATAAAATTTTAGAAATGGAAATATACTTACCAGAATGGCTAACATTTCAGAAGACAGACAATATTAAATGTTGGTAGGCTATGGAGCAACTGGGAATCTCATAAATTGTAAGTAATAAAAAATGGCAAACCACTTTGAAAAAGATCTGGCAGACACCAACCCTATGGCTCAGCAATTTTGCCCTCAGGTATTTTACTAAAGAGAAATGGAAAAAAATGTTCACAGAAAGACTTGTATAAAATGTCCAGTGAATTATTCCTAATAGCTAAAAACAAGAGACAGACCAGATATCTATCAACAGAAAAAATGGAAAAGCAAAGTGGTATTCTCATGTAGTGAAATACTATTCAGCAAATAAAAAGGAATGAACTAACATCACCAGTGATAAGACATTGAACTGACATCACAGACCCTTGATACTTATGCCCCGAGGACACAATACAACTTCTGTGCTAGACTGACCAAAAATGTGTAATCATATTCCAATTATGAGGAAACAACAGATAAATCCAAATTGAGGTACATTCTATAAAATTATTCAGCAGTACTCTTCAAAGTGTTAATCATAAAAGACTAGGAAGGACTGAAAACTGTCACAGACTAGAGGAGAGTAAGGAGAAATACCAAAACTCGTTCAAAATTAAGTGGGAAAAAAAAAGGAATGAATTACGGATATATGGAACATGGAAGAACCTCAAAAACATTGTTTCAAGTGAAGAAGTACACAAAAAAGTACATACTACATGGTTACATTTATATGAAATCCAAGAACAGGCAAAACTAATTTACTGAGAATAAATATAGTTGCTTCAGGAAGAGAGGGAAAATTGGTCATGAAGGGTCATGCGGGCATTTTCTGGAGGTAGTTGCAATTTTGTATATCTTGATAAGGGTCTGGATTACTTATATATGCATTTGTCAAACTTCTGTGAATGTACTTAAAAGTTGTGTTTCACTGCATGCAAATTTTACAATAAAAAAGCTATAAGCAAATATCGAACTCCAGTTCATAACATGCATACCAAAGTATTGAAAAGAAAGCACACTGAGATCTTCAGTTTACTAAGAAATGCATCCTTCGCCCCCAGCAAAAAAGATGGGTTAATTCAGGGGGTTGCAAACAGCTGTTTTTGTAAATCATGTTTTATTGGAACATTCTATTTATGTATTGCCTATAGCTGCTTCCCTGCTACAATAACAGAGTTGAACAGTTATGACAAAAATATTTACTATTTGGGCCTCCCCGGTGACGCAGCGGTTAAGCGCTGCGCTGTGGAGCTGTCGGCAGCGGCGACGCGAGTTCGATGCCCGGCCGGGGAGAATCCCACATGGCGCGGCAGACCTCTCCTGCCTCACCCGCTGCTCCCCTCAGCAGTGTATTTCTGATCTGCCTGTTCTGCTCCCCGCTCTGTCTCTGGTGAACCCTCTCGCCGACCCACGCCTCTGGCCTGTACCCCAGCTTGTATGTATAAAAAAAAAAAAAAAAAAA